>QAXK01003001.1:0-23492 GCA_004335735.1 Chlorella sp. KRBP | reverse complement strand
CAACGCGCCAATGCGACGAAACCGCACATGCAGGCTTGCTAAATGACACACACTGGCTGCGTGGTGGCCGCCTGGCTTTTTCCTGCCTGCTGCTGTCGGTGACCTCTGCGTGGAGCACTAAGGATCCGTGCCATCTGACATGCCCGGTAGTTGGGCTCCGGCCCGGCCGAGATATCCAAACAGATGTAAAAATCGACACACACACAGCCGCACCTGCTCCAACTCCTGCTCCAGCTCGCCCAGCCTGCCCTGCAGCTGCTGCCGCTCCTGCTGTGACCGCTCCAGCTCCAGCACGCCCCGCTGGGCCTCCGCCTGCCCCTCCGCCACCACGGCCGCCGCCGCTGCAGCTGCCGCCGCCTCCTTACGAAGCTTCTCCACCTCCTCCGCTGCCTGCTTGGCTTCCGCCACCGCAGCCTGCACCTGCTTAGCCGCCTCCGCCTGCGCCGCGGCCGCCGCCTGCTTCGCTTCCGCAGCCTCCGCCTGTGCCGCTGCCACCGCCTGCTGCTGTTGCTGCAGCTCCGCACGCGCTGCAGCCAGGGCCTCGCCTTGCGCCTTGACCTCGGCTTGGGCAGCGGCGAGCTGCTCCGCCTGCTGCTTCCCGTGGGACTGGGCTGCAGCCAGCTGTTCGTCCTTGAGCTTGGCGGAGGAGAGCAGGGCCTGGTGCGCCTCTGCTGCACTGCGCTGCTGCTCAGCACTTTGCGACTGCAGCGTGGAGAGCTGCTGCTGAAGGGCGGCGAGGGCGGCGGCGTGCGCGCGGTCCTGCTCCGCCCTGCATGAGGACGTGACGAGGCGACGTGCACACACCGCGTTGCGTGGAGGCTTTGGTGCACACACACATCGGCGGGCTGGCTGTGTGTGTGCCCGTGGCCTGCGCGCCCAGTCCAACGTGATGCACCTAGGAAGCTGTTGGTTGTCGTTGTTGCATGCCTGTGCTGGTGACGCGTGCTAGCCCCAGGGACGCAACAGCAGCGCCACAGGGAAGGAACGTACCGTGCTGCCTGTGCTGCGGCCGCCTCGCCCTGCGCCTTGTCCGTGAGCACCCTCAACTCATCCCTGCGGCGCGACATGCACGAACTGACACCGCTTGGCTCCATATCGCCACGCATGCACACAGGTACTGAGAAGCTTGATGCTGTTAAGAGCTCTTGGCAGGCAAGCCGGAGGCTGTTCCTGGTATGACAGGGAACATGCCGGGCAGTGTGCTGCCTGACGCATCGTGACTAATCAGAGACGGAGCACCGCACCTCTGCTGGGTGGAGGCGTCCAGCTGCGCGCGTGTGGCTGCCAGGTTGGACTGCAGCTCCTCACGCTGCTGCACCGCCTCGTTTCTGCACGCACCACGCCACGACGCAGACGCCTGCACAACTGCAACGCCCGCCGTCGCTGCACCTCCCTGTGCTGCACCTCCACCAGCTGCGACAACCTTGGCAGCCTCTCGGGACCTCTCGGGACGAGGGAGCGCTGTGCTATCCCTGCTATTCCCCTTAAGAGGTGGTGTGGTGCTGCGTACAGGTGCCACGCAGGTGCTTCGCACCTCTGCTGCTCCGTGGCCTGCAGCGCCTGGCGCGACGCCTGCAGTTGTTCCTGCAGCTCCTCAGCCAGCTTGCTGCTGGCCGCCGCCATGGCCGCAGCGGCCAGCGGGCTCAGCACGCGGGGCATCTGCGGCGCAACAAGGCAACCAAGGGCACACGATACGACCCCGGAGCGCGTCGGCTGGCGGCAGCTGTCACCCACGCTGCTCTCAAGTAGGAGCAGCACTGACCATTGCTGACAGGGGCGTGACGCAGCTGCTGTTGCCGGCGTTCGAAGCTGTCAGCAGGTGGGCCGGCGGCGGAGGCGTGGACGCGGTCTGGTTGTCGGTGAGCAGCCCCACGGGCGTGCGGGCCGACTTGCTGGCGCTCTGCACGGCCTGCTGGCTACGCTTGAGCTGCTGGTGCAGCTGCACGCGCTGGATCTCCTTGTGCTGCACCTGGGACCTGCACGGATGCGGCGCCCGGGACGCGTGCAAGCCGCACCGTCAAAGGCCACCAGGCTGCCTGCCACAGCTTCCCCAGTGGAGCAGCACGCGATTGCACGCACTTGAGCATGGCGACTGTCTTGTCGAGCTCCTCCAGCATGCCAGACATGGCCGCCAAGCGCTGCTTGTGCTCGGCAGCCTCCTGCTCCGCCTCCCTCTGCGCGCGGCACATTGGCACGATGCAGCGAGGTGCTTGCCGCCAGCGATCTGCTATGGTCTACTCCAGCGTGCTTCTCGCGTGCACACGCACCAGTCGCTTCTCCATCTCGACCTGGTTCCTGTCCTGCTGCGCCCGCTGCACCGCCAGCGACAGCAGCTCCTCCTCCTTGGCGTCCAGGTCTCGCTCGCTGCATCGTCACATCGTGCACATTCGGGCTGGTGCGGACGTGCACACTGGCACTGCACCCAGCTGCGCCCAGGAAGTGCAGCTCTGCAGTCACCTGGCCCGCGCTCGCATCCATATCCCAAGCAACGCCGTCACCAGTGCTGCTGGCACTGCCAGCAGCAGCAGCGCAGCGAACCACATCCCTCCCGGCTGTCGGTCTGCACGCCTGGCTGTCGGGCTGCTCTCTAACAGGCTGGACAGGTCTGCATTGCGTGCATGTGTGTGCAGCAATGAGCCGTGCACAAACACACGCTCTGATCGGCGCAGGATCGGGGACGGGCGGAGGCGCAGCATGGCTCAGCGTGGCGCAAGTGCGCAAACACAAACTTTCAGGTTCATTTGCGGGGACCCGAAGCTCTGCTGCTGTCCTTTGCTTCCAGCTTCCTGGCTCCACTGCAATGCCGCTTCAGGTCCGAGTCGGAGCGCTGTTTCCGACCACGGCCGTGCTCTCGTACACTGTCCCATGGGCAACTACCAGAGCGCACACGTCAGGGGCCTCACCCAGGCGGCCCAAGGGGGCTGCAGCTGGGCACAAGGCATGCACCTGGTCGTGGTGCGCCGTGGTCGTGCCGCTGCGATCCCATTGCTCCGCACATCCTCACATTCACACAGCAGCAAGCAGCAGCCAAGGCACCACGAGCATGTGCACGCTGCGCTGGCACCAGAGGATGCACGGATTATAACGCATATTAGCAATTTACTCAGTATGAGCGAGATCCGGCGGCGCAGCGAGCGCTAGAGCAGCGAGAGGGCTCCGCAGCAGCTTGCGAGCCTGGACACGAGGCCTGCTTCGCGTCCCGCGTACTCCTCGATTGGAATCCGCGCGACTGTTCGTGGGCCCCACACATGCGTGCAGCACCGTGCACACAGAAAACACAGAAAGAAAGAAAGGACAGCACAGAGCCATGGTGCTCTGCTGCGTCGCACCCAAGGTGCAGGAGCCGCTCCTGGCTGCTCCTGCTCCTGCTCCTCCTCTGCGGCCCAAGTCGCAGGACCACAGCCATCAGCAGGGGACCATCAGCGCGGTGGAAAGGCGCGAGTCGGCCACGACCGGCCCCGCCAGCTGCGAAGCATGTAGCGCGCGGGCCAGCGATCCTCCTGCTGCCCTCGCCGAGGTGCGAGAGAGAACGTACGGCATCAGTAGGCGAGTGCAGCACCAGCACGCCCGCTCAGGTTCAGAGTCGAGTGTCAGTGCAGCACAGGCCCTGGTCCCCGGCAGCTCAGCGCTTCGGCGCACGGAAAACTGCGCGTTGCGCTCTGATCAAGGCGGTCATACTCGCATTCATTCTTGCACGGCATCGCGCAGGTGACGCTGCTGCTGCGGCTGCTCACGGAGCTTAGAGGCAGCCCACTCGAGTGCCTGCAGGGCGCGTGCCTGGTGCTTTCGGACGCGCTCGACGTCTCGTTGGCGAGGTGCGGAGGGGTGGGGCGCTCGGATGCTGCCCACTTCCAAAGTGCGCAGGACAAGCGCTTGGGCAAGTCTTTAAAGCATGCAGGAGCAGCAGTAGCAGGAGCAGAGGGCTGCCAGCTGATGGCAATGACAACGGCATGCGGAGGGTCACGTTGTGCTCCCGCACTGCACCTTGGCCGCAGCGTGTGCATGCTGGTCGAGGATTGGACATCCAGCCAGCTCATCAGCATCTGCATGGCGGCGGCGGGCGCCGAGGCGGCAGCAGCCAACGTCGGCATCCCGGAGCTGATGGGCGCGACGGAGGGCAGCATGGTGACGTCGGTAGAACAGGTTGTTCGCACGCAGGTGCGCAGGGGAGGGTCGCTGCCTTGCCACCTCGCAATGACGAGCAGCTGCTCAGTTGGGGCAAAGGCAGAGCAAACACTGTGATGCAAGCTGCTCTGCTCCTGTGCGCAGGAGGGGCTGGTCTATATGCCCGGGGGCTCCAACACTCCCGACCGCACCTCACAGCACAGCGGCGTGCCCAACATGGAGGCGGCACCCTGCATGCCGCCCGACTGGCAGGGGCTGCACGACCAGACGGGGCTGGTGGCCTTTGCGGCCGTGCCAATCATCCGGGGCGGGAAGTCCATGGGCGTGCTCACGGTGGCCAACACCACCTCGCACCTCTGGAACAAGAACAGGTGTGTGCCTGGCTTGCTGTCGCCGTTGCCCTAGCCAGCGCATTTGTGGCGGGTGGCGAGGCAGGTGGATGCAACGTCATGCAGTCATGCGTGCACGCACGCGCCCTGCACATGTTACCCTTACTGCCTGCCTTGCCCAACGTGCTGCTGCCACTCCCCGTGCAGCGTGCTGGGCCTGCTTTCTGCCGTGGCGGCCTGGCTATCGCAGCTGATGGAAGCCCCTCAGCTGCTGCGCCTGCCCAGCCTGCTCGCCTTCACGCTGCTCGCCGAGGACGTTGAGTCCATGGTGCAGGCGCTGGCGCAAGGGCTGCACGAGCACTTCCGCGCGCACCTGCGCGAGAAGCTCAACGCCAGAATCGCCGCGCTGAGCAGCAACAATGGCGCGGTGGTGTTTGAGCAGCAGCGAACCGGTCGGGGGCCCAAGGTGCCAGCGAACCGCGCGCTCTCCGGCATGGACTCGGGAGGGCGTGGCTGCTACGAGGCGCCGGGATCGCCGTGAGTGCCAGTGCTGCGCACTGGGAGTGGTCGCCGGGGGTGGGAGGGTGGTGCCGGAGGATGGTGCCGCAGGGTGCGGGTAGGACCGCAGCGGGAAGGACCGCACCTGTGGGTAGGACCGCAGGTGGCCTGACGCCGCAACCTGCCGCGCGCTGCTGTTGGCTTGATCGCAGGAGCGTGACCGGTGCCGATATGCGCGCCAAGCTCAACGCCATCCGCAAGAGCACCGCCGTCTCGTCGCTGCAGGACTTCCGCGCGCTCGCCACCTCGGTGCAGGCCAACAACGAGCAGCGCGAGCTCTTTCGCCGCGAGTCCCAGAACCTCGGACTCATCAGCACCACACCGCACACGCACATGGCGATCAGCGTGCTCGGGTCCATGACGCACAGCGCCAGCATGCAGAACCTCCTCGCCATGGGATGCAGCCCGCCGCACACCAACGGCCCGCACCCGCTGATGAAGTCGAGCACCTGCTCCTTCACCTCGCGCGCGGTGATCGGCCCCGGCAGCGCCGCCACGCTCCCCTCCAACGGCACCCCGCAGCACCACCACCAGGGAGGCGCCAGTCTCGACCCACCCGCCTCCGCCAACTTCCTCACGCAGTTCATCCAAGCGAGCACCTCGCTCGGCCCCGTCTGCTCGAGCCCACCACTCCCAGTCCCCGGCGCCCGGTCCGGGATCGAGCGCACGCGCTCCTGCGCCGCCGCAGCCGCCGCCGCCGCCCTCGCCTCGTCGCAGCAAAAAGAATCTTCAGTGCACGGCCGCCACCCACCCATGAGCGGCACCTCAATCACAGGCACCGCCGCCTACACCGCCTTCGGCCGCGCGTCGACGCCCGCGCTGTACAGCGACATCGCCGACTGGCAGGCGGCGGGCGGCGGTATGGTTGGCGGTACGAGCGGGGATGCGGCGCTCACCGAGGACATTCTGCTGCGCATGGTGCACGAGGTGGAGGAGGAGCCGGCTGGCGGCGCGGCGCCCACGCAGATGGTGGCGCACACCGTGACGAGCCTGGACAAGACGTTGCTCGAGGCGGTGCTGCAGCAGGGCGGCGCGCAGAGGGGCACGTGGATCTCCGACATCACCACGTACATGATGCAGGTACGGCGGTACGGTGATGACGCCCGTGACTGCCGTTGACCCTCTGACGCGCTCGAGATGCTAGACACTTGGCTAGACTGCGCGTTGCCCGTCTAGATGATGTCAACATGAGCTGATCAGGATGCTGTTCGCTGACCACGTGTCACCACTTTTTGTACGCCCCGTGCCTGCGCGCAGCCCAACCGCCCCGGCAAAGACATCGTGCTCTCCTCCTCCTCCCCCGCCGTCGCCTCCATCGCCGTGGCCTGCATGCCGGCGCACCGCAACGCCCCCTCAGCCCCACCCAGCGGCGGCCACGCGCAGGGAGGCAGCAACGGCTCAACCACGGGCCTCCTGGGCCTGCACCTGCAGAACTCGGGCACATTCCAGGACATGCTGGCCCTGGGAGGAGGCGGCGCGCGCGGAAAGAGTCAAGGGCAGCTGGCTGAGGGCTCCAACGGGCGCAACTCGGCAGCGTCTAACGCTGCTGGCGAGGCGCCGCTGCTGGCGGTGTACCTGACCTCGCCGACCACGCTGTCGGCATTGGAGCTCAATGTGAGTGTAGCGCACCGGCAGCTACCCTAGGCCTAGGGTCGCAGACGCCAGAGCAGCGCCAGTGAAAGCAGCTCTCACAGTTAGCCTGGGGCGGGTCCAGGGCGCACAGGCGGAGGTGTGCGGAGCAGCAAGTGACAGCACGCGGTGCCTGTCTGGATGGCTGTGGGCAACGCGCCGCACGTGCCAGTGCCGTAGCTGGGTTCGTTTCCATCACACGCAGCGCTTTGTGCACCTTGGTTCTGTACCGTTGCAACGTGCTGCTGCAGGTGGTTCTGCGTGAGCTGCATGCCGTGCTTGGCCTGCTGTCCGGCCCGCTCACCGCCCGCTTGCGCGGCCCCCTCAGCACCTCGTGGGCTGCCCTACTGGGCAACCTGCTGCACGACTCATCAGAGATGCCCACCGTGACGGGCTGCATCACGCCTGCCAGCGGCGCGGGACTGGCGGCCAATGGCAGCGCCCAGGGGCGCGGTGGTGCTGCGGGCAAGGGCAATTCAAAGCCATTGGGGTCGCTCAGTGCTGCCGTGCGCAACAAGCTGTCAGTTCAGGTGCGCGCCTTGCTGGGCGGTGTTGACGGCGGGGTGCGGGTAGTGATGTAGGGTGATGTTGACATCAACTTGGGGCGAAACAGCAGGCACCTGCTATTCGCAACCCTGCGAATGCGGGGTGGAGCTGCCTTTGCCTGCTTGCTGACTGCCTGCTTGCTGGGCCTACTGTCTCTGATCCTGTGCCCAGGTGCACGGTGCGGGCAGCCCCGGCGCCACCAAGGTGCACTTTGGCGTGGGCAACAACAGCCTGCTGGCCACCTGCGGGAGCAACGGCTACGGCACGGGGAGCGGCGGCGGCAGCGGGGCAGACAGCGGCACGGTGGACGGCGCGATTGCACGCACGCGCTCCATGACGTGGTACAGCAAGGAGCCGCTCAAGCCACAGGTGGGTGGATGGGCTGGCGGTGGGCTGGCTGGCGGCAGGCCTGGGTTGGGCTGTTTACGCGCCGGGGTGGCGGGGAAGGCAGCTCAGCAGGTCCTTGTGGCCCTGGCAAAGGCTGGTGAGCTTGTGGCTGAGCTTCCGCGTGCGTGCGTGTGTGCGTGTGCGCAGGTTGCGCCGCTGGTGGCGGGCCTGTGCGACCGGCTGCGCGGCTTGGTGGACGAGGGCGGCGGCCACTCGAGCTGCTTCAACCGCCACGAGGACCTGAACAGTGTGCGCGCCGAGGTGCTCATCGCGCACGGCGGGTTCGGCAGCGTCTTCCAGGGCCTCTGGCAGGGACTCGAGGTGGCCATCAAGGTGCGGACGATTGGGTCTCTCGCCTGGCGATCACTTGCCAAGGCAAAGGCGCGCCATGAGAGCCAACTCGATGCACAACAGCGGTGCGCAAGAGCAGGGGCCGGATCCGGGTCCACACTGTTGCCCCGCGTTCGCCCGCCTTCCTGCTGCAGATCGTGCCGCAGCGCGCGGACCACACGGACAGCGTGCGCGAGGCGGTGGAGCTTGCGGTCATGTCGACGCTGGCGCACCCAAACATCCTCGGCGTGCAGAACTACTGGACAGGTGAGGGTTGCTCGGGCGGCAGCAGCGGCATGTGCGATGCCCGCTCGTTCCCCCGCTGCGTTGCCCGTCCCTTGGCCCTGCAGCTCGTTCTGATGCTTCGCTCGTTCGACCCGCCGCCATGCCCGCACGCAGACGTCCTGGTGCAAGATGCGCCAATGCTTCCCGGCGAGCGCCGCCCCAACGGCCTGCTCGCTCTCGAGAGCGCCATCGAGAAGGAGCGCGAGGCGCTGTCCCCTCTCAGCTCGGGCGTCGTGGGACCGCAGTCGCCGCACCAAGGGTCGGGCGGCAGCCGGCTGCACTCCGGCGCCGGCGGCAATGGCGACAAGAAGAACGGCGAGGCCGAGGCGAAGCGCTGCCTGGTTATCATCATGGAGCTGTGCGACCAAGGGGTGAGCGGCAAAAGGGCTGGGCATGAGTCTCGCCACAGGTCTAGCTAGACCAGAACAGCGCGATCATCTGTTCCCTCCCCCGTTCCCTTGCTCTCTTATTCACTCGCACGCTCACGCAACCGCTGACTCGCAGAGCCTGGACGAAGCCATCCTCCGTGGCTCATTCCGCATCCAACCGCCCGGCAGCAAGCAGCCGCGCCTCAACATGCTGGCCGTGCTCACCACGCTGCTCGAGGTCGCCATGTCGCTCAGGTGAGGCGGTTCAACCCTGGCACCCTAGCGGTCTCCCTGGTGTGGCGTGTTGCCTTCCTGAGGCAAGTCATGGTAAGGGCACGGCGGGTGCGTGACTCTGGCGGGTGCGTGTGTGTCGATATTTGCATCTGTTTGGGCGCCTCGGCGGGGCCGGAGCCCACCACCGGGCGCATCAGATGTCTCGCAACACTCAGGCACGCGAGCCACAGACAAACTGTGTGTGATGGTGCTGAGCGCCCTGCAGGCACATGCACAACCGACAGCTGGTCCACTGCGACCTCAAGCCGGGCAACGTGCTGCTCAAGAGCAGCATGAGCGACATTCGTCAGTTCACCACCAAGCTGTGCGACTTTGGCCTCGTAAAGATCCGGCAGGAGGTGCGTGCGTGGGAAGGAGCACATGGGTGTGTTGGACAGCACTAACCAGAACCAATGGGGGAGATATGGGACAGGAGGCAGAGAATAGGGCACCCTGTCGTCCATTGCCACCGGCACCATCACACATTCATTCCCTCTCTCTCTCCCTCCCTCCCTCCCTCCCTCTCTCACACTCACACACCCACTCACTCACTCACCCGTGCAGGCCACTGACCTGACCGAGGTGATCCGCCGCTCCACCTTCACCGGCACCGTGACGCACTCGCCGCCAGAGATGCTCCGCGGCGACCCCAACCCATCGTTCGCCTACGACATATTCGCCTACGGCATCATCATGTGGGAGCTCACGGCGAGCGTGCCAGTGTACGCCGGACTGAGCGACCGCCAGGTGGCGCAGCAGGTGCGCATGCGGGCAGGCAGGGACGCATAATTTACGGCTGCAGGGCTGAAGGGCTGACGATGTGGCGTGGCGTGGCAATAGCCAAGTGGCGTACGCAGAGCGTGCGCTGCGTGCTGTGGTTACTGTATCCATGGCACCACGCTCGCCTTGACGTGCTCAACGCTGTCTGCCTCGCTCAAGTCGCGCCCCAGTGTGTTAACCAGCAGCGCCTTGACGTCTGTTTGGGCAATGGCAACTGTGCTTTGCGCAGGTGGTGTACAACAACTTGCGCCCTGAGTTCCCCAAGGGCTTTGACCAGCAGTACAAGGAGCTTGCCTGCCAGTGCTGGGACGCTGACCCACTCAAGCGGCCCACGGCAGACCAGGTGACTCACCAGGGCTGCTTGTCGCATGCGTTAGGGTCTGCGTCAGGGCTGGGGCCAAGGCTCAGGGTGCATGGCTTGGTGCGAGTTGAGGGCTAGACACCACTGTGGAGCTCCTTGTGTGTTTGCAAACTGCAGGTGGTATGGCGCGTGGGCGCCATGCTCATGTGCCAGCTCAGAGCGCACACCTGACATCAATGCCACATGGTGTGCTGCATGCGTTTGCAAACTACAGGTGGTGCGCCGCGTGGGCTCCATGCTCATGGTGCTGCGCGACAGGATGGCGGCCGCCGGAGCCGAGCTCGCCGCACAGGCGGCCCTGCAGCAGCAGCAACTGCAGCAGCAGCAGCAGCTGCAACAACAGTTCCAGCAGCTGCACGTGGCCACGTCGCCACGGCACCCCTCTGAGGGCACGCCTCGCCGGAATTGAAAGGAATCGAAAGGAAACGGGATGGATGGGGATGGGAACGCGTTGGCAATGTGTTGGCAATGTGGGCATCAAGGTGGGGCCCAGGCTCAAGCTTGTACGTGGCTGAGCCGCTGGCCGGACCTGACACCACCTTGTGGGGCCACGTGCGGTGCCCTCACACTGCCACGGCGCGCGCACGTGTCCACAAGCGCGGCACGGCGCCTGATGACTAGAACGCGATGCTAGCCGCCAGCAGCAACAGCAGCAGCGGCAGAGCAGCAGCAAAACAGATACCGCAATGGATATGGACTCCCCGCCCCCACTGCGCTTGGAAACGGAGGCGTGCCACGACGGCTCTATGCTGTCGTGTGCTGTGCCGGTCTGGTAGAGCTCAGCACTAGCGTCATCTTGGCTTGGAAGGGAGCTGTAGGGACAAGGGCCTTGGGCATGCCCGCACTTAGCCAGCGTGGAACAGCAAAGCAGGCGGGCTGTGGCGTGTGCAGTGTCTGCAGTGTGCGCTTCTTCTGCGTGCCCTCAGCAACTCCTGTTGCGTGCCAGTGTCGTTTGCCACACCACTGGCTGCACACCAGCCTCAACAGCCCCCACAAACGGTGTATATGTGTGAGCGTATTTACACTGATGTTGTGAGTGTGCTTTGGCACTCGTTGGAATGTGAGCCTGCTCTTTTGCGCGGGCCGTCAGGTGAGGGGCCGTGACGTGGATGGGACGCCATCGCGCCAGCCCTAGCGCGATGAGGGCCAACACACAGGCACGCCCTAAGGGCCCAACGCCCCATGTGCACATGGGGCGCCGTCATTGTTTCTGCTGTTTCTGTGTCTCGTTGCAGGACGGTAGCACGCTTAGCTGTCGCAACACGCACTGTAGGCCTTACAGCACGGCAAAAATGGCAATGGGGGTTTGGGCGTTAGCGACGCCCTGATTGTTGGCAGTTGTTTCAAGTGCAGTCTGGGGTACTGAACATTTCGGGGGTAGTGCACTTTGCGGGGGTAGTCCTGCTTCTAACTTTACCTTGTGCGGTGCTCAAGTATCTGGTGGCTGTAGCAAACAGGTGTGAAGGGAGCCCTGGGTGCATCCGTCCTTGAGGGCTTCGTGTGTGAGGAACAGTCCAAGCCATGCTTCACTGGGCGCGACTTGCTGGCCCTTGGTAACAGGTCACTTAAGCGGGGTCTTTATATACGCATGTCGTCTTTGCCCTCTTTGCCTGTCGTCGCCTTTCTGCATTCGCCCTTGTGTGTCAGGCTTCCTTCTGCTGTCTGGTCGCAACCCACCGCCTTTGAAAGTCGATGCCCTCCCTGCTGAACTGCGCTAGTGCTCCTCCGGGCATGTACGCCGCACGGCGGGGGGCAGTAGCTGCGCTTCCAAAGCTTGGCAACCAGTGGCTGGTGCTCTACTGCTAGGTGTACCAGGTACCAGGTCAGAGTGCGGGCCCGCTGCTAGGTTCGGTGCGGCATTCCATGACACCATCACGTGTGGTGGTGAAAGGCTTGCGTCCTTACATGCACGGTGTGTGGCTTTCGCTCCTGCCCATCTTGTGCTCATGCTGAGCGGGTCTGTGCACAACTTTGCGGGGCGCAAAAACGTTGCACATCAGCACCGCAGCATGGTCATGGCTTTGGCCTGGGGCCTGCAAAAGCATGGGGATGGCAGGGGCCAAGGGAGCAAGGGACGATTGCTGTGATTGTCGGATGTGATGGTCCTTTTACTAGCGTCGAGGTACTGCTAACCTGTCTGGAGAGTCTGTCTGTGGCCACCCTGTCTTTTCGACACCCAGCAGAAGCGCCTAACAAGATGTTTCTCTCTTATGCCCACCACCTGCTCAGGCACCTGGCGCCAGGGTATGCATGTTTGTGCTTGCTCTCTGCCCAGCGTGTTGTGCTGCTCCTGCGCGCGCCGCCGCGGCTCACTGTTTCAATGTTTGCCGCCGCCTACAAACACACAAGCACACTGTGGTAGGCGATGAGATCCTGGGCAGCCTGGGGCCTCTGCTGTGCCCCGCTGCCACGCAAGAATGCTCTGTGCTCTGCTCTCCGCCCACACTGTGCTCTGCCCTCCGCCACCAACGGACGCCCCTTCCGCCACGCCTCGCCAGGGCATGACTTTGAACCACCCTCCCCCTGCTCAACGCCCACATGACCACGTACAAAGTCCTGTTTGACTGAGCCCTCTGTGGTTGACCTAATAGCGTTCTGGTAGCAGTTTACTGCTGAGCTGGTGGCCGACGTGTTCTGGCGTTTACAACCGCACGTGGTAACGTTGTGTGTTCTTGGTGTGTAGTGTTACTATGGTATTAAGTTTTTTCCTCCTGTATACAAAAGCTTCTTCCTCCTGTATCCTGAAAAGCTGCGGCGGCGTGCTGCCTGAAAGATGCGGCGCGCGTGTGAATCTTTACCGGGCAGCGTGACAGCGCCCTCTTTGTTCTATCTGAGCCTCTTCTTTCTATCTGGGCCTCTTCTTTCTATCCGAGCCTCTCTTCTATCTAATCTCTGCGCGCGCCTTTCGCCGCTGCTCTCTTTCTGCACACGCGCACCCTCCGGCATGCATCACGAGTTGATAAACAAAATGTCTCCCAGCGCCTGTGCGAGTCTGGAACCCACTTGCGCCGGGCTGGGTGGCACTGCGCCCCTCCCTGTGCGCTGAACCTCTTGAAAAGTCTCCGTGCACCTAGTCGACTCTTCCTTGACTGTTGCATGAGCTGCCTTCAGCTGATTGCGCGCCAACTTGGTGCTGCCGTCGCCCATGGATCTGTGCTCCGCTGAGTAGCATATGCATGCAATAGACTGCACGCTGTGAGGGCAGAACGGCCGTCGTGTCAGGGGATGGTGGAGGGCGCGCACGCCGGCTGCGTTCTGCTTGTTGCAGGACGAGACAGCACAAAAGCAGCAGTCAAACGCCGGGTGATGAAACATCAGTGTGTGCATCATCACAGGACCCTGCCAGCACAAAGGGGGCGCGAGTGTGTAGCTTGCAAACGGGGCTTCAGGCCGCAACCAAGGCAGCAAGTGTGTGGTGTGGTTAGCAAGTGGGCGCGCAGTGCGTGTGGGGCGGCAGCAGCAGTGCCAGCAGGTCCGCCACCACGGCCACGTGCAGCGAGTTGCCTAGCAGCTGGTAGCGCTGCCGCATCGACGTGCTCAGGGGGAAGCCAAAGGAAGGCGGCAGGCCGTGCAGGTTGGCGATCTCGCGCGGCGTGAAGAACCTGCGCTGTACCACCGCCGCCCACAGCACGTGCATTGTGGTTAAGGGTTGATGCATCGCACCCAGCGGCCAGCCGCCGCAGCCGCCAGACTAACCCCGCCGCAGACTCTTGCAGCATTGCTCTCCCACAAGCCTTGTAAAGCTGCCTGCCAGCAACAGACTCTCATCGCAAAAGCGCGCAAAAGCAACAGACGCTCAGCGCACGCTAGCGGTAGCGGTGGCGCGTTTATGGTTAGGTTCCCAGCAGCTTCTCCACACGCACCTGATCTGCATGAGCTTCCACTCGGTCGCCATGACTTTCTTGTCCAATAAGGGCGCCAGGGAGTGGAGGCCCGGTTTGCGGCCCGGTGCTTGCGGGGCAAGGGCGCCTGGTGCAGGCGGCGGCTGCTGTCCTGGCTGCTGTTCTTGCTGCTGCTGCTGCTGCTGCTGCTGTTCTAACTTCTGTGGTTGCTGGATTTGACCGTGAAGCTGCTGCCCTTGCAGCTGCACGCTGACAGCTAGGCCGTTGGCGGAAACGCCACTACTGCCCGCCACAGCAGCAGCAACTGCGTCGCCCTGCGCGGCACCACTGGCCGCAGCCAAGCGCTGCATGGCGCGCGCGTACACGCGCAGGCGGCTGCACTCCTCGGGCCGGTCTCGCAAGGCTGGCAGCACGCACAGCACGCTGCCCGAGCCCTTGACCTTTTGCGTGTACGACTTGGTAAAGGTCTTGGTCCTACACAGGTGAAAGGAAGGGCGGGTAGGCCGATGGGTGGGAGGGCGGCTAAGGCCGATGGGTGGGAGGGCGGGTGAGTAGATGGATTGCAACCCGCGTCGCAAGCAGCCTGGCAGTCTACTGGGTGAACACAGTCAGCATGCTGGCCCACGGTGCGACCAAGCAGTGCACAGCCTGGGGGTCCCTGAGCCTGAGAAGTGCGTTAGGAAACCATGCAAGCCATCGCCAAGAGAGGCATCATCTCGCCCTTGTGCCAGCGCAGTGCTCTGGTGCCTGCTCTCTGTCCTGGAGCCCGCTTTGTACGGCAGCCACCGTCATGCCATCGCAGCCCCTAATCAATGCCCGCAAACGACAGCTCGAGATGATCTGTGATGTGCTCACCACCAGAGTGACATGGGCGTCATGACTCACCGTAGTGACGTGGGCGTCAGGACGTCCAGCACGTCCCCACACTGCACCAAAGTCCGCTCACTCAACCAAAACGGCCCCCACCCCTCGCTGACGCCACCCTCCGCCTGCGTGCCACCGTCGCCGCTTGCGCCTGCACCGCCGCCGGCACTGCTGCTGCCATTCTGTGTGTGGTCCATGAGGTTGTTGGTAGCAGCAGCAGCGGTGGCGCTGGCAGCATCAAGTAAGCCGTTGTTAGTGACGTCAGGTGGTGTGCTGCTGCTGGGGGCACCGTCCGCAGCAGCTGCTTCTGCTGGGGCGCTGCAAGTGGTTGCAGGTTGCGTGCTGCTGCTGGGGGCACCGTCCGCAGCAGCAGCTGCTGCTGGCGCGCTGACGCTGACGACGGCTTGCGGCGGGAGTGCTGCGCGTGCTGTGACAACGAGGTCGGCGCGAGGGCAGGGGTGCTGGACCAGGAAGTGTGACAAGGGGCGGACGGGAGGCAGCGCGGGCAGGAGGGATGCGAGGCTTGGCTGCAGAGCGTGAGTGCTGCTGCTGACAGTGCCGGGTGCTGGCCTGCTGGGTGGTGGTGTGCCCTGCAGTGCGGGCAGACAGAGGCAGTAGCAGGGTGGTTAGTTAGCTTGCACAATCGCACGAGTGTTGATGCCGGGGGGGGCTTGGGTCACCGCTTGCTCACCCAACAACTCCCACAGTGAGTGCTCACCTGTCCATGGAGCCCCCCAGCTGCCCCAGTCGCTTGCTGCAGCACGCAGGGCGGCAGGGTGAAGATTGGGTGCTGCCGCAGCAACGCCAGAGCTTCCTCGTCATACCCCTCGCCCTCCTCCTCCTGATCCGCGGCTTCCACCGCACCGCCTAGCACTCCCTCTTCGCCCTCTTCCATGTCACCGCCCGGCGTGACCGCAACCGTGCCACCGCCACTGCCTTGCTGCCGCCCTGCCTGCTGTGATGCCGCGGGCCCCACTTGCTTGCCCTGCTGTTCTCGCCGCACGTTCCGCTGACCGCGGCTGCGCGGGTCCTCCGCCTGCAGCACTCCCTCCACCTCTCCCTGCTGCCGAGGTGCAGCGTTTTCCCGCTCTGCGGCGGCAAGGGGCTGCAGAGCTGACAGCGGCTGCGTGGCGCTGAGAGGGAAGTGCGACCAGGGTGGTGCAGGCGCCTCCTGGTCTGTTGCGCCCTTGACGGCAAGCGTGAAGTACCTACGTGGCAGCACGGGTGTCAGCAGCAAAACAAAGCTGAAGTGTGTGACGTTCGACTTGCCAGCGGCGCCAGCAGCAAGGAGAGGCGGACGCAGTGGGTGCTGAGAGAGAGAGAAAGCGCCGAGAGAGAGAGAGCAGAGAGAGATAGAGCAGAGAGAGAGAGAGAGAGAGAGAGAGAGAGAGAGAGCAGAGAGTGTGTGAGAGAGAGAGCGCATCTCACAGCACGTGCAGTCTGCGTGAGCAGCTGGCCTCACCTCTGCCTGGTGTTGGGGAAGCCGTACTGCTCGGGGCTCAGCAGGAACCCAGCGGTACGGTACCCGCAGCCGCTCAGCGTGCGCAGCATGGCCAGGTGCGTGAGGCTGCGTTCGAAGCCCACCACGTTCTCGACCAGGAGGTACCTGCACGGACACGTACCGTACTGCATTGTGTACTGCGTTGTACTGCATTGTGTCACAGCCACTCGGGTAGCTCCAACCTCGCCATCGTCAGCACGATCAGCAGCAGCACACGCACCTCACACGCCACCGCCCTGATCATCATCACTGGCACTGACACCGCCAACCTCACCAGCGCCACCACCACCACCCTCACCACCGCCACCACAACCAAAACCATGTGCCATGCAAGCCCATCTCGTACCACCACCACCGGCAGCGCCACCACCCTCACCCTCACCCTCACCCTCACCCTCACCGCCACCCTCACCAGCGCCACCACCACCACCACCCTCACCCTCACCACCACCACCACCCCCCTGGAGGTGCGCTATCACCAGCTATCACCACCGCACCTGGGTGGGTGCTTCATGAGCGGCAGCCTGCCCAGCAGCACATGGAAGGGCACGGCCCTAAAGTCTTGCACGTCTCGCTTGAGGCCCTGGCGCGTGTAGGGCTGGCAGGGCGGAGACAGCATCCACAGATCAGCGGCGTACTTGTCCAGCTGGGCCACCGTCACTGCCTCGACGTTGCCCTGCGGGTGGAGGGCGCGTGATGCGCCCGCGGGGGCCACCTTCAGCGCCTCAATGGTGCCATGCGGGTGGAGGGCACGCGACGCCTTGAGGCTCCTGCCCCACCAGTGCATGCAGCTGCACGCCTGCGGCTGGATGCGTCTGCGCACGTGAGCCCGGCGCCACGTCCCGTTGCTGCGTGGCTGACATCACTGCGCCCCTGCGTCCCTGCCGCTGTTCCCTGAACTGGAACCGGCTGCTGCAAGGGCGGCGCGGCGGGGCTGCACGTCTGGCCAGGCGCTCCGCACCTGATGGGGCCGGCGGCCCCAGTTATGCTGGTACACGTCGTTCGCTGCAGTGCAGCGCGCATGGCAAGAACCATGGCAAGAATCACACGCGTGCTTGTTGGTGCCAACGCCTGACGGCGGCAGATGGAGGTGCCCACAGCCCCGCACACCTGAGTCGTTGATCTCGAACGACTCCAGCACGACGCCCCGATCGCCAAGAGCCTGATTCAACGCTGCGTGGAACGCGCCGAGTCCGGAGAAAAACTCGAGCGCACGGAGTGGTGGTGGCTGACGCCCATCAGCTGCTGCAGCCATGGGTAGGCAGCAGGTGGTGGGGCTGGCTCTGCTGGTCTGCTTCTGCTTCTGCTTGCTCCGAGCTGTGCTGCTGTGCACGTTTCAGGGCTGATTGGTTGTACATGCCGATCTTGACCAGCTCGTGCGGCGCAGAGCGCAGCGACCAGGGAGCAAGAGGGCGAGCAGCAGCCGGTCGCGCCACCCACCCGAACGTCCTGACCTCGCAGTGCGCCCGCCTCGAGCCTTCGCACCTTGCCGTGCCGCGGGTCGTGCGTCCGGGCAAAATGGCGCTCTCGAGCTTGCACACAGCCAGGCAGCAGCAACACCACCAGCAGAGCACCAGCTACGGCAAGGAGGAGGAGCTGAGGAACATGGCGCTGGTGCCGCGGACGCACGCGGGCGGCATGCAGCTCGCCCCTGCCGGGCGCATGCCGGCGCAGATGCAGCACCTTGTGCACGCTCTGGGGGGCTCAGACCACAGGTATGGAATACCTGCCGCTAACGCCGCCATGCTTTACACGCTGTACTCCAGCACCGCACGCTCGTACAGCAGCACACAGACACCCAGCGTCTAGCGTCCACGAGTGCTACACACGCGCAGGGCGCCGCTTGTGTACACCGGCGACGTGGGCTCCGCCTTGGAGCGCCTCCGCTCCGACCTGCACGCGCACCACGCCGAGCTCAGCGGTGCCCTGGGAGAGCCCTACCGGCCAGACTACCCCAGCGTCCCTGGCCTGCACCTGCTAGACAGCCCTTCACCCTACTCAGCACCCTACTCAGGGCTAACGGGGCAGGTGGAGGCGGCGGCGGGCGGGCTGCAGCACCTCGGCAGCATGATTTCCAGCAGCGTGCCGTCCGTGCCCTCCTTAGGGCTTGCGGGCAGGGCGTACGGCATGGGCGGCCCGGTGGCGGCGGCGGGGGGGCTGATGCCGGGTCCTCTGAGTGCGCTGCAGCAGCATCCTGGATACTGTGGGGCCGGCGGTGGGCTGGGTGGGGGGCCAGGGTCGCTGCTGGGGCAGCTGGCGCAGCCGTGGGGTGGGGCGGCGGCGGCATGGGGCCGAGGGTATGGCGGCGCCAGCTCAGTGTCGCCCATCATGCAGCAGCCGCTAGGCATGCACAGATATGTGCCGGGCAGCCTGCCCATGATCCCGGCGGGGGCCAGGGTGTCGCAGTTTGCCGTCAGCCACAGCCACGCCATGGTGCGTGTATGGCTTGCTGGTTTGATTATTGCTAGCCTTTGCTTACCAGCATGATGCTTCTCTGGGAGGAAAAAGGTGGGCCCTGGAACAGGGTGGTTGCATCACCCACATGCTGCCCTTCGTTTCGGCTTGCTTTTGCAGGAGCCCGACAGCTTGCTGGCGGGAGAGAGCAGCACCTTCATCTACCCTCCCGTGGGCGCCACGTTTGAAGGCTATCGCAGCCGCAACATCGTAGACGTGCGCGGCGGCAAGGACAGCCTGTTCCTCAGCCGGCAGGCGCCCATTGACAGCCTGTCAGACCTGCAATTCCGCAAGGGCAAGGCAGCCTCCTCCTTTGACGGTGAGGCTGGGCTCTGCTTCTGGGTTTGAGAACCGCCTGGCCACCCACCGCAGGGCAGTAGATGCACCAGGTGGCCCAGTTCCAGGTCTGATTGTTGCCACGGAGTGTGGAACCGCGTGTGTGTGTCCCGTCGTGCAGAGCTTGCATCCCAGCCGTTCCCCGGGACAGCCGTGCGACGGCTAGGAGGCCACAACCACGACACCTTGGACGCGTTCCTGGCCGACTATGTCAAGGGTGGGGCCAAGCCGTCCATGGACGCGATGGACGCTTTGGCAGGGCCAGGCCTGAGCAGCACCACTGGCCGGCCAGCGGACACCCAGCGGCTCAACAGCGCGCTGCGGCGGTTTGCCACCAGCTCCGCGTGACTGCATGAGTCATGCGTGAATGCTTGAGCCTGCAACGGCTTGATCGCAATGTGACTCGTTGCAGATGCGCATGAAACGGAGGTGGTCAGCAAGCAGGGTCGTCAGTCAGGCGCGTCAGTCAGTCAAGCGATGGAAACCATGGGTTGCGTGCAGGTGAGGTTCAGGTGAGGTGAGGTTATGAAGCGGCCAGAGGCCAACTGCAGCGGCAAAGGCTGTCAGCGTCACATAGTCAGCGACTGTCCCAATGCCGGCTTAGCTACGAGCTTGTGAGGGTGTGGTCAACAGAATACGGGCCTCCAGATGCGTCAGGATGCATCAGCCCGGCTGTGAGCTTGTGAGAGCGCGGTCCATCGGAGGCAGGCCTCCAGATGCATCAGGATGCATCAGCCTGTGCGGCTGTGAGCTCGTGGGGCGTGCTCAATAGGAGGAGACACCGTAGACGGGTCCCCGGATGCGTCGTGCAAGCTGCAGGTCCTTGGGCACTGCAGGGTGATCGGGTGCAGGTGGTGGTGGGAAGCGGGCAGGCGCAAGGATGAGTGCTAGCTGCAACGAGGTGTTTTCTCAATGCACTGCGCAAGCTGCAGGTTGGTGAGGACAGCGCACCACAATCACTAACTGCATACACCACACACCACAGCCATGCACCCGCCACACGCACTCACTGATGGTCACTCTCTTGGCGTGGATGGCGCACAGGTTGCAGTCCTCAAACAGGTGCACCATGAAGTCCTCGGTCGCCTGCAGGGAGCGGCGGCAACGCATGAGCAAGAGATTCAACCGAGGGCCGTTGACTTCTGCCCCAAACAGCTGCACGTGCACTGCACCGCCTCTTCTGTGCCCAGGTGTCCCCTACTGCTTGCAGTGGGATGCTGTGATAATGGTGCATAGCGTGCACTAGCGGGCGCACCTCTTGCAAGGCGAGCAAGGCCTCGGCCGTCCACCTGAAGGGCTCTGGTGCCACCATGTTGCTGATCTCACGAACCTGCACGTGCACATGCGTCCCAGCCCACGTCATGCACACGTGCCCAGCAGGGCCCACGTCCCGTCTCCCCAGGAGAGAGAGAGAGCGCAAGCATGACTGCACTGGGAGAGAACGCGCGCCAGCACGCACGCCGCGGCTCGTCAAGGCGGGGAGGCACAAACTGACCAGGCGGGCAAAGGGCAGCTTGCGGATGAGGAGGTCGGTGCTCTTCTGGTACTTGCGGATCTCACGCAGAGCCACCGTGCCGGGGCGGTACCTGCGCTTCTTCCCCGAAGGCTCTGCGTGCACGTGCAGACGCATGCCGCTAATGTGAGACGGCCCACGGACACAACCCGGCCTTGGAGCAGCTCCTGCATGCCTGCACGGAGGCCAGTTGGCGCTGCGCTGCTCACCTTTGGGTGTGCCGGGCCGTGGCCGCTTCATGGGCGACTTGCGCAGGGGCGACTGAGGACCGCTGCCGCGACGGGCCGCCTGCAGCAGCGCATACAGCGTCCCACCAGGCCCTTGCTGCCTCTGAGCATGCTATGAAGCTGCAATTGCCGTGCAGCTCACGCACACGCACGCACCGCGCCTTTCTGCTTGGTGCGGGCCATTCCGCCCTTTAGCGTGTAGGTGCGGAGGTGGCGCTGCCAGTGGCCCTAAAGCGGATGCTGTCGTGCTGCTGCGGGTGCTGCTGGCCCGTTCCCGTTGTTCTCCTCCTCTCGTTGTTTGACTCTTGAGAGGCGCGCAGGACGGGCGCCGTGCAAGGTACACGCCGCAGAGTCAGGCTCCCGCAGGTGGCTGATTGTCAGCTGCTCACGCCGTCACTGTCACTGCCGCGCGCCTTGAATTCCCGCGCTGCAGGCGGGCGGATCGCGCAAACGCGAGTCTCGCGGTCAGGCCGGTCAGGGAGCACTAGCGCTGCAGCGCCACCACTTCGTAAGGAGTCCTGCGTGCTCTGCGCGACTGGAGCGACTTGGGGTTTGCGCGCCCATGTTGGACCCAGCACAACGCGTGCAGGAGCCTGCGCTGCGATTGCCAAGGCTCTCGAGATGCAGCAGATGCAGCTGCCCGGCTGCGCGCAGTCCTCTGCTGCGGCGCAGCCCCTGCAGCGGCGCTGGCGGCGTGCTGCTGCCCCCGCGCCCGTGCACAGCCAGGAAGCGCCATGCAGCAGCAGACGGCGCGTGAGCGCGCATCGCACGCGCGCAGTCGCTGAGCCGACGAGCCACAGCATGTCTGTGCGGGACGTGGCGACCCTCAAGAAGTTGCGGCTCATCACTGCGGTGAAGACGCCTTACCTGCCAAACGGCAAGTTCGACCTGCGCGCCTACGACCGCATCATCGAGGACCAGATCAGGAACGGCGTGGAGGGCGTGATCGTCGGCGGCACCACTGGCGAGGGGCAGCTCATGAGCTGGGACGAGCACATCATGCTCATCGCGCACACCGTCAACACGTTCGGCGACGACCTCGTGGTCGTGGGCAACACGGGCAGCAACAGCACGCGCGAGGCGCTCCACGCGACGGAGCAGGGCTTCGCCGTCGGGATGCACGCCGCGCTGCAGATCAACCCTTACTACGTGCGTGCCAGCAACGTAGCAGCAGCCTGCAGCAGCGCATTGATGTTGGGAGGCCATGTGGGAGGGGGGGGGGCGGGGCGCGATCGCGTCGCTAGCCGCTGAGCACGCGTCCGCCGCGGCACGGTTTGTGGGCATGCGCAGGGCAAGACTTCCAAGGCAGGGCTCCTCACACACTTCAACGCCGTGCTCAACGAGGGCCCCGCCATCATCTACAACGTGCCGGGGCGCACGGGGCAAGACATTTCGGACGACGTGGTGCACGAACTGGCGCAGCACGGCAACTTTCTGGGCATGAAGGAGTGCACGGGCAACAAGCGCATCCAGGCATACACCTCCAGGGGCATCAACTGCTGGTGCGCACCGACTTGCGTGCCGAACAGCACAGGTGGCGGGAGTCGCTCACGGGTACCCGCCCACGCCTCCCACATGCGGCTGGTGGGGGAGTCCACACTCGGGCAGCTATTTGCCAGCCATGTTCAGCTCAGCTCAGCGCTGCCTATGTGTGCGCCTGGGCTGCAGGTCGGGCAACGACGACGAGGCGCACGACGCGCGGCACGAGGCGGGGGCGGTGGGCGTCATCAGCGTGACGAGCAACGTGCTGCCTGGGCTGATGAAGTCACTCATGACCACCAAGGACGCGCAGCTCAACGCCAGCATCCAGGACCTTATCGCATGGATGTTCTGTGAGTTTCGTGCTCGGGTGTGGCAGGGAGGTGGGCACCAGGGAGGTGGCTCACCAGGACGGGCGGCAGGGCGGGCTCAACGCGGCAGGGCAGCAGGCTTGACACATGGTTTCCATGGCTGGCAAGCGGGCACTGGGGGGCAGGATTAGCAAGGGCTGAATGGTCCTGGACTTGCTTCCTGGGACGTCTGCGACGGCGGCAGCCCTGATGTGTCTCTCGTGCACGTGTGCCCGTGATGCGCAGGCGAGCCCAACCCCATCCCTCTCAACACTGCCCTTGCCATGTGCGGGCTGGTCCAGCCCGTGTTCCGCCTGCCCTACGTGCCTCTGGAGAAGGCGCGGCGCGAGCAGGGCGTGGCGCTGCTGCGCGCGGTGCAGCAGCACATACCCGGGTGCAAGGAGGTCAGGGCGCTTGAAGACCACGAGTTCAAGCTCATTGGCAGGTGAGCTCAGCTCAGCTTAGGGACGGAACGGGGTGGTGAGCGCGGCTGATGGGTGGGATGGTGAGCTCAGCTTAGGGACGGAACGGGGTGGTGAGCGCGGCTTACGGGTGGGATGGTGAGCTCAGCTTAGGGACAGAATGGGGTAGTCATGTGGCGGGGTGGCTGCAGAGGCACTAGAAGAGCAGGGCCGGGACAGGTGGTGATGGCGTGGTCAGCGCTCTGACGTGCACGCTGCTGCTGTTGCTGCTGTGTAAGTGCGCCCAGGTACTGACGTGTCGCTAGTGCAGCGGCAGGGCGGTATGTGT
Source organism: Chlorella sp. KRBP (assembly GCA_004335735.1). NCBI lineage: Eukaryota > Viridiplantae > Chlorophyta > Trebouxiophyceae > Chlorellales > Chlorellaceae > Chlorella > Chlorella sp. KRBP. Next base: position 205 of record QAXK01003001.1, on the reverse strand, counting down.
GGACCTTGGCGACGGGAACGGGGACGGCTTGGGACAAGCTGGGGAGCTGGGACGGCCGGGAGAGCGTAAATATGCCTCCGTGTGCATGCGTGTGGGGCAGGTGTGGTGTGCATTGTTAGTCGTTGAGCGAGCAGCGCGTGCCGCGTGTAGCGGACCGATGCAACCTCAACATGGGCGCAACATAATCAGCAGGAAGGAAGCATAA
>QAXK01002999.1:0-19522 GCA_004335735.1 Chlorella sp. KRBP | reverse complement strand
GCAGCAGGTGGTCCTGCAGGGGTACACACAGCATACAGGGGCGTACAAAGCAGGCACGGGGGGAATTCTGGGTTCATGGGTGTCAGAAAAACGAAGCACGCCCCAGCTTGCCGTGTGTCATGCTGCAGCCATGTCGCATGGCCCAGGGCCTCTACAAATGTATGGCAAAAGAGGCACCCCCCCCCGCCCCAACCACAGCCATGTGTGCCAGGCGCCTCACCAGCTGCCCGATGTGCTGCCCAAGCTTGATGTAGATCCCTCCATTGTCAAAGCACAGCTTCAGCAGCTTGTCAGCACTGCGCTGGTGGCAGGCATGCAGCTGCGCCTCCCTCGCCTCCGCATCATCTGCTGGTGCATTCAGGGACACCTTGTAGTCTGCGGGTACACACACATGGCAGCCAGCAGCAGCTGTCATTGTGGAGGTGGTGGGGACTTCTGAAGCCCCACCTCCAGGCATGTCAGTGCTGGTCTGAAAGCCCCCCCTCCACACGTGTTTGGCTGCCTGTGTCAATCAAGGTAGGACACTGCCACAACAATCGACTGATGGAGCCTGTGTCAATCATGCCCACCCTTTGCTAAACAGCATGTCAGCCTCTGCAGATGCAGCCTTTGATTTGAGCCAGAACGGGGCTATGCCACAGGGCTATTAGTCATGACTCGGCAGCTGCCCCGCAGCTGACATCACAGGCACTTGCTGATGCAGACCACCAAAACGCATGCTTATATGTGCAGTGCCCTACCTGCGACAATTGAGACAGCTGTATACATGTCTCGTAGCAACCTGGCTGGGATGAGATATGCTAGGCGCGCCTTCTCTGCTACTGCCTCTGACTGTGAGGCAGCAACTGCTCCACCAAAGCCAAGCAGATACCTCCCAGCCACCCAGGCCTTCTGTGCTGTTGCTGGAGCTGCAACTGCCACACCACTCTGCTGATACACCTACAGGACACCAACAGGATGCCCACAAACACGACTTGGATCAGCAGCATACGTCACTGCTGTAGTAGCACTAGGCAGCGCCTGCTGGCCAGATACCCACCTGCTGATGCTGGAATGCTGCTGCTGCCTGCCTGGTCAAGAGGACTGAAATACGTCTCAAGGAGTGCATTGTCTAGGTCAGGACGCTACACAAGCAGCCACACCGCCATGCAGCTGGGATGAGGAGGCAGTGAGGGGCCCCCGGTCAATTATGTCAACCCCTGACTCAGGCCCGCGCAGACAACGCAGCCGAGCTACAATCCGTTTGAGACCAAGAGACGATTGGCTGACGGAAAATGGATGCGGTGCCGTGCAGTTGTTGGCAAACCCTGTTAGTCAGTTGACCTTACCTGGGACTCCACCAATTAAACACAGCGTGCCTGTGACGCCTCGTAGCAGGTGTTCAATGCTGTTATTTTTCGCAGAAAAGAACTTGCTTGGTGTGAAGGTAACCCAGAGCGCGGACAGTAGATCTTCATACACAACAGCATCATTAAAGGCGTGACGTGGACCTCTCCCTAGCAAGGACCTGACATACCAGCTGCTGGTTGTGTTAGGGGTCTTTCGGCATTGCACGTTACGCATGCAAGGCCTGCTCATTGGTCTGAACAGCAGACAGACCAGCAGATGGAGGGCCTGCAGGTGCTGAGCATATCCTTCAACCAGGACTACGGATGCTTTGCGTGTGGGACAACAAATGGCTTCAGGGTGTACAACTGCGACCCCTTCAAGGAGACCGTAAGTGGATATGCAGCTCTGCTCCCACCACCAGTTTGCATGCACCCAGGCTGTTCGACAGCAGATGCCAGGTGCCTGTAGGCCTGGTCCCAGCACGCCAACATAAGCAAGGTACAACTCTGTTTCTGTGTGCATGCATGTGTGTCTTCACATTGCTGTGCATCTTTGCATGCAGTTCTGTCGAGGCTTCAACAATGGGGGCATTGGCATTGTGGAGATGCTGTTCCGCTGCAACATCCTGGCCATTGTGGGCGGGGGCCCAGCACCAAAGTACCCACCCACCAAGGTGAGTCCTACAGCTGCTTCGTGCACGTGCGGATGTGTAGTACTGCCCGCAGTTGTGCAATGAGATGGCATGTGCCTCAGACTGTGCTGCAGTTGTAGCACAAGACATGCCTGCAGTGTCTTCTTGTGCCTGCATCCGGATGGCTGTGCATGCACCTTCTACAGACAGTTGCTGTCGTACGTGCTGCTTTAACGACAGTGTTTGGCTCTTCGTGCCCTGCAGGTCATGATATGGGACGATCACCAAGCCAAGTGCATAGGGGAACTCAGCTTCAGGAGCCAGGTGTGTGCTCACACCCCACTCAACAGCAGCAGCCGGCAAATCACAGCAAAGCAAGCCGAAGTATGGCCAGAATTGGACTCCACAGCTCCTAGAAACTCATTCGGCAGTTGCACGTATGCTACGCGCTGAAGTTTGACTGCAACCGCCTCACAGGGAATGCATCTTTGCAGCAGCAACAGCACAACACTTCAGCAGAGCACAGCAGACAGCAGTTCCTGCATAACTGATCCAATGCTACCGCAACTGCATTGTGCTGCATGTGGATGTGCACATTACATGTATGGCGTGCCTGCCTGGGCATCCAACGGTGCAATGTGTCAGCAAGGCACTTGCACTCGCAACATGTGTATTGGCATGAGCACTGTTCTCATGCACGCGCATGTTCATGTCTGCTTGCAGGTCCGTGCTGTGCGGCTGCGTCGTGACCGCATCGTGGTGGCCCTGGAGCACAAGGTGCTGACCTACAACTTCTCAGACCTCAAGCTGCTGCACCAGATCGAGACACTGGGCAACAACAGGGGGCTGCTGGCGATGTCATCAACAGCTGACACCACTGTGCTGGCCTGCCCTGGGCTGCACACAGGCCAGGTCAGGCGCGCAGCTGCTCAGCACAGCATGGCGGAGCAGCAGCAGCAGCAGCAGCAGACCTGTGCGGCACTGCGGTATGGCAGCACACAGCATTTTGCAATAGCAGCAGCACAGCCATGCAACACACCCGCAGCAAAAGCAGGAACTACTGTTATTACGTTCCGATGATGAGTAGCTCAAAAAAGTGCGCTTGTTGGGCCTTCGTTGGGACATATTCACATGAAGAAGGTGTGAAGCCACTGCTGGTCTGAGTTTCCCTGCTACTGCTGCTCCTTGGTCGAATTGTGCCCCGACAGGTGCGCATTGAGCTGTATGACCGCAAGCAGACCAAGTTCATCAGCGCCCACAACACACCACTGGTGTGCCTCACGCTGTCCATGGACGGCAAGCGCCTGGCCACTGCCAGCGACAAGGGCACACTTGTGCGGGTGTGGAACACAGCAGACGGGCAGCTGCTGCAGGTGGGTGTGGGAGGCGGGAGGCTTCACGCTTCAAGCGCGCGGCTATTGCCTCACGCATGCACACCTCAGGCTTGATGGAGATGAGGTGCTGTGTGCACCGGCTGTGCATTGAGGAACAGTTGTCATCTGTCTGGTTGGCGCTCGTTGTTGCTGAATTCCAACAACCAACACAGCAGCACCAATGGGTTGATGCAGCAAGTGCACACTCAAGCAACATGCACCACGTTGGTTTGAATTCAGGGTTTGAGAACAAGCAGGGTTTGCACTCTGAAGGCATTGTGTGCCAATCTCACCGTGTGCACGTGTGTGTGTGTGTGTGTGTGTGTGACAGGAGCTGCGGCGTGGCACCGAGTCTGCCCACATCCACAGCATAGCCTTCAGCCAGCACTGCGACTGGCTAGCTGTCAGCAGCGACAAGGGCACAGTGCACATCTTTGCGCTCTGTCCCAGTGTTGTGACCGGCTCGGATGACTCGGACCCAAACAAGGCATCAGACGGGCCCACAGCAGCAGCGCAGCAGCAGCAACAACAGCAACAACAGCAGCAGCAACAGCAGCTACAGCTACAGCAGCAGCAGGGTGCTGCAGGCGGTGGCAGGCACAACCCAACCAGCATGATCAGCAACCTAGTCAAGGTGGGTCGTGGCTCGTGGCCTGTCGCTGGCACGTAGGGTGGCATAGCCTGCTGACGCAGAATGGCTTGAGAAGTTGCCCAGCAGCGCAGGGGCCTTGTATCTAGCATGTTCTTGTGCAGTGTTGGCACAGACGGGGGGCCTGACACATGTGAGTAGTGCCTGCTCAGGATGTAAGTTGCAGTCCTTGGCCTTGTCGCTCGCCCTGTGTCCTGACATCTGCTTTTCCTTGCCTCCCTGTGTCACCTCTATCTGGCATCTTACGGAGGCTGGCAAGGTGTGATGGGGCACACTCCAGTTCTGCTTGGTCCCCTCTCACGCGCTGTTGTACGTCTGTGGCTGCAGAGTTACGTGCCCATCCCCCTGCCCAAGTACTTCACCTCGGAGTGGTCCTTTGCGCAGTACAAGCTGACAGATGAGGACACGGGGCGCAGCCTCGTGGGCTTCACACGCAGTGACCCGCACTGCCTCATCATCATCACGCAGTCGGGCAGGTACCACAAGGTCAGCTTTGACCCCTTCAAGGGCGGCCAGTGTGTGCAGCAGGCTTTCGGGTGCTACATCGTGCAGGGCCTGCAGGGCGACGAGCAGTAGCAGCGTGTACAGTAGTATTGTATTGCCAGCAGCGCGCGTACACACATTGGTGGCTGGTGCTGATGGCGTTGCAGCAGTGTGAGCCCTGCCCTCCCCTTTCAGCACCAGGGACCACCCTACCTCACCCCTCACCAGCCCAGGCAGAGCCTGCAGAACAGTGTGCTGGCCGCGCCCTTGTGCATGTTGGCACAGGCTGTGTGTGCGTGCGCATCACGTGTAGTGTCCATTTGCTGTGCACAGTCGGGTGGATGCTTTGCTGCCACTGCTGAGACAGGCAGACCAGGCTCAACCAGGCTCACGTGCTGTTGGCCAGTGCTGGGGGAGAATGCGATGTATGTACAGTATCCTCCTGCTGTTGGCAAGGAGGTGTGTTCCAGGCACATCTGCTTTTGCATCATTCCTGCATATCGAGCCACTGGGGGCGCTCCAATGTCAGCTTTTGGGACATGATGTGGAGTGTGTAACAACACATAGTGTTGGGGCCACTGCAGTCAGCAGCCTGGCAAGTGGTCTGTGGGCTCATCTAGGGTGCAGAGGTGGGTCATAATTCACGTGTGTCACCTGCCTTATGTGAGCAGTTCTCTGCACAAGCGCGACAGCGACAGTCATGACAGCGACAGCTCTTGCCGATCTCATTATATGCCTGATGTGAGCACAAGCTGGGTGGCCAGCTAAAAATTCTGCACCAACCTTGCAACCGTCAACTGTGTCTGGAATGCACGAGTATCAGCACGATTTGCCAGTTGGGAACAAGCCTGTAGCCGCAGTCCGCCAGAAAGGACTGCTGCTTTGCTGGTGGTGCGCTGCTCCTGCCCCACTGGTGTGTTTGTGCACTTCCTGTTGCAAGCCTGAATCCAGACTCTGAGCTGTCATCTGCGAAAACTCTGTCAGTTTGACATTCCTGTCATTGATTACAGCGCTTCAAGGCTCTGGTCTGTCATCAATACTGGCCAGATCCCAACATGCCAGCATCTCCATCATCTTCATACTGACAGAAAAGCAGCGCTTGTCCTGCACCTAACCTCTCAAACAGTACTCTGTACCATAACAAAGGTGAAGTGTTTTATGCAGCCCCCCAGCACTCGTTTTCAAAGATCGCGCTTGCACCCGTGAGCAGATCAGCTGCTTGTAAGCGCCAACATTACAAGACCTTCAGGCTTCAGAAGGGCCCAAACCATCGTATATTTTTTGTAAAAATGGTCTCAAAGCCTTGCCAGTGCGTTGCCTGCGAAGTGGCCCTAGAACCCCAGCTTCCAAAACCGAGAAGAGAGCTCCCTCGGCCTTCGAGACTGTCGACAGCTGTCTAGCAGCCGACGATCGACGCTGACGCCGTATTCTGCGTTCAACAACCCTCAAAGCCGGGTGCCACGGGACAAACATGAGCGGTATTGCTTCGTCCAGCTTGCAAGCGTTGTCGGTTGTGTCGATAATCCTGGCATCCCCTGCGAAGTGAATCTCTTGTTGTTGTCTACTGGCGTATCTGTTGCGCTGCTTTAAGGTGAGACAACGGCAACCGGCGTGTCTGTCTCCTGTCTCCCTCGAAGGCCTACTCACCAGTGGTCTGTCAGAGTGCATGCTGCTGCGCTAAACAGCGAACATGACTGGATATCGTGTAATATGTATGTTTGAGTCGCTGCTGTGTCTCTCTTGATTGCAGAACGTTGCTTGGCGACGGAACTGTCTTGGACGGGCAGCATGTATCCACAGCAGGGCGGTGGTCCGCCAGTGTACGGCATGTATCCTTATGATCCACGGGTTGCTGAGTCTATGCAGCAGGGCAGGGGACGGCAGGAGCGCGAGCCAGCACCCATCAAGTTCACACAGGCAAGTGTTGCAGTTGCAGTTGGGTTGACTGTGCACAAAGCTGGCCAGCGCCTTGGCTGGCGCGCTTCGATGCGTAAAGCAGCTGTACAGCATCAAACAGCGTGTATGTGCAGTGCTGCCTGCTCAAGGCTGGCCACACGGTCTGATGTGATGGTTGACAGATATTGATGGGCTGCTTCCCTGCAGGGCAAGCTGTTCATTGGAGGAGTCATGGCTGGGCTGATATCAAAGGAGGACCTTGTCGAGTACTGCTCGCAATGGTGAGTGGTTTGCTGGCTGCTGCTGTCTCTGGCATGTCCATGCATACCTGGCACACCTGCCAGGACAGTCTGGGGGCGGGGGGGAGGTGGCAGCAGTTGCCCCTAGACTGGTGCTGTGTGGTTCTGCGGCACGTGCAACGTTGATGCGGACGGCAGCAAATTTGCAGTTGCACAGTCTGCTCAAGGTGTTGCTGCTGCTGTGTGTTGTCGCATGCTTTGCTGCGCAGGGGCCCTGTGGTTGACGCAGTCATCATGGACAGGAAGGGGTACGGCTTTGTCACCTTTGGAGACCCTAAGGACGCCATGACCTTCTTGGAGGTGGGGTTGCTGCTTCTGTTGACTTTCATCTTCATGTACTGTATCAGCAGCTTCATCAAACGCCTTGATTTCACAAGCTACTCATGCAACATAGGAATGGAGGAGCACACATCTGAGAGCCACAGCAAGGTGTTTCTCTCAGCTGCTTGGCTGTCAGGCGTCCACTGGCAGCAGCAGTCATTTCGAAGTGTCTTGAGCAGAGCTGCTTTACGAGCATAATTAACAGGCCGTGGTCCACGTGCACCACCCTGGCAGCTGGCCACAGCACACAAGCACCCGTCCTCATCCGTGTCCTGACCTAGCTGCTGCTGCTGCTGCAACTGTCCCTCCGTGTGCATCACACTGTGGTGCGTCCAGCAGCGGTCACATGAGCTGAAGGGGCGCCGCTTGGATGCCAAGGCTGCAGTGCCTAAGGCCTACCTGGGTACTGCCAAGCTGACCAAGAAGATGTTTGTGGGCGGCACAGGCGACCTGACAGACACAGACCTCAAGGACCACTTTGGGCAGTATGGGGACATCGAAGACGCAGCAGTGAGTTGTGCCCGCGAGGTTGCTTGTTTTTCAAGATTGGATGTTTGAATCCTGGCAGTGCATGCAGCCATTGCTGTGGAGCCAGGCTCCTGGGGCTCACAAGATTGCTTGCATGGGACAATGTGTTTGTGCGGCGGGTGGGCGGGTAAGCGGGTGCGCTCTCCCTGCGTCAACACAACAGCAGCAGCTCCCTTTGCAAGAGCAGATGCGACATGTGGCCTGCAGCCGGCACGGGTGTTGCTGTCCCTCACTGCAGCTGTGCGTCTGCTTGACCCTCGTGCCTGTGCTTGCCATGACTGTGCGTCGGCTGCAGGTGGTGCGGCGTGAGGGCAAGTCCCGTGGCTTTGGCTTTGTGACCTTCAGGGAGGACGTCAGCGTGGAGAAGTGCTTGCTGGTCAACCACTACATCAAGAACCGCAAGGTGGAGCTCAAGAGGGCAGTACCAAAGGTGGGGCACACAACGCACACCTCACAGTCAATCATCGCATTGCAGTATGTCGGTCTTGCATCGGTCCTGGCTGCTTGGTGAGTGCTGCCCTGGTGAGTGCCGCTCTGCTGATTGGAAGTCCCAGCGCTGACGAGCTTGCTGCCAGCAGCAGCCATGCGGGTGTCGGACCCCTGCCCGGTTTACAACTTGGCAGGCACTGCCAGCATCATGCGACTGTACGAGTGCACCAGGAAGGCTAGGTGTATCTCACTGCTGTGCTGTCTCCTGCTGTCTTTTCCTGCATGTGCTGTGCTGCCTGCGCTGTGCTGTGTTGTCCTGGTCCCTGCAGGACGAGGTCCTTGCAGCGCAGGGCATGCCTGTGTTTGGCTTCCCAGCAGGCCCCTACGGCGCACAGCCAGGCATGATGCAGCAGCAGTTCTACCCCATGCCCTACGGCCCGGGGCCTGCACCCTACCCCATGAGGCCTGGCTTCAGTCCTGGCGCCAGCAACATGCCCCCAGTGCCTCCCGGGGACCCCTATGGCTGGTACGGCATGGGCTACATGCCCTACTACCCAGCTGGCGGCATGTACCCACCACCATATGGCCTTGTCCCACAGCCAGGCATGGCCCCCTATGGCTATGTGCCAGGCCCAGGGGTTCACCCCCAGTTGGTACAGGGGCACAGGCCAGGGGTCCAGCAGCAGCAGCAGCAGCAGGCGGGCGCAGCCGGCAGCAGCTCCGGGGGTCAGCAAGCCGGCGGCCGCAGCAGCAGTGCAGGCCGCAACGGCCGCAGTAGAGGGGAAGCTGGCCGCAGCCCGGCAGCAGCAGCAGGCGCTGGCAGCAGCAGCTGCAGCGGTGAAGTGCAGAGGGCGGGCTCCGATCCAGCCGCTGCTGGCAGCAGCAGCAGCAGCCAGCCTCCACCCGGCCTCCCTGCCTCCCTCAGCCCTGGTGCTCCTGCTCCTGCTGCACACAGCCCAGTCGTGATGGGCTCATTCCCCAGTGCAGGTACGCGGCCAGCAGCAGCAGCAGCACCAGCACCTCCTGGCAGCCAGCGGGCTATGGGGCCTGGCCTGATGCCCTTTGCAGCAACAGCAGGAGCAGCAGCTATGATGGGCACTCTCCCACCAGGAGGTACCCAGAGGCCTGGGCTTGCAGCAGGGTCCAGGGTCCCTGTTGTGTCTGGCCAGCAACAGCAGCAAGCCACCAGTGACACCACGCAGCAGCAGCAGCCCCAGCAGTAGCTCATCCTGCCTGCTATTAAATTCGCCTAGGCAGGGGGTCTGCCCTGCTGGATGGAACAGCGCAAGGACATGAGCGCAGACACTAAGGTGTGTGGGTTGTGCACAACACGCCGGCAATCGCCCAGCAGCCACTGCAGCTGGGACCGGCCCGTCACAAGGGCGCAGCCGCCCACTCAGGCAGTCAGGCCGCAGGTGTGGGCCAGCCGCGCACCCCGTGGAGCAGAACAGCAGCAGGCCAGCAGGCAATGCACACAGGGCTGCATGCCTGTTGGTGCCTATGCACTTGTTGAACACACGCTGCAGCCTACTGCTCTGCACCAGTGTAATGCTGTGCTGCAGGCCTTGAGCGTAGCTGTTGTTTTACATAGGGGGTCTGGCGTATGTGGTGCAGGGGTCTCTGTAATTGCCACCCCACCACCACTGCCGTTGTTGTGTGAGTATTGTACGGGGCATACGGCTGGGAGCATGCATGCAAAGGTTCTGCATCTGGGCTGCACCCTTTCATATAGCTTCCATGCTGGGCTGCTGGGGTATTGTATGGGGATGCAAAGGTCTACATGCAGCAAGAGTATTGTGTGAATTGCCAGCACAACTCAGTTGGCAACAGTGTTGTCACATGTCGAGTGGTGCCAGCAACAACCTACTTGGATGCCAGGGGTACGTGCTGCATGTACCTGTGCGTGCTGCCGTCCAGGGTGCCGCAGGCTGGGCCACGCAGTGGTTGGACTTGTTTGCATTTAGTCACACACGCAGCACACATGTGTGCACATGGCAGCCGCTGCCTCCCTTTTTTGGCTGCACGAGGGTGTCTCTTTGTGTAAGCGCCTTTCTAGGGAGGGCAACCAGCACAGGCTTACTGTGGCTCCTCAACCAAGGCATTGCCCTTCAAGCAAGGGCCAGCCACAGGCAGTTTGGTGGTGACATGTGTGTGCGTGTGTTGACACAGGAGGTGCAATCAGGGAAAGCAAAGTTTGTGGGTGCGTGTGAGCGTGTCTTTGGGCCCCTGTGTGTATGCAGGTCCTGAAGCGTGTGTCCTGCTGCTGAGTGAGCCTTGCAAAGGAGCTCCCCCATCTGTCAGTGCGGCCTGCGGGGCTGAAAGAGGTCCCTTGTGCAGTGTGATAGCTGCTGGGCTGGCGGGAAAACACATGTTTGCGCCTGCGCAGCAGCGTGCAGCAGCAGGCCGTGCAATGTGTGGCCACCACACTCTGTGTTGGCCGCCTTGTCGAGCCGATCAATGGCTTGCACATGTGAGCGAGGCGCTGGGCGGCTCTCAGCACATTATTGGCCAAACTGCAGTGGCAGAAATGCAGGGGAGGGGTGGCAGCATTGGAGGGGCGGGGGCGGGCTCGTCGCATGCATGAGGCGTGTGTGCATAGAGTGTGTGTGTGTTCCTGCGCACAAGAGCACACTGATGCTCGGTGGCAGTTCGTGTAGTACATTCCAACAGCAGGAGGTACAACACGCCGATGTTGTGGTGTTGGCTGGTGGCGGTTGTGGTCTTTCTTTTATGGTCGGCGGTGGTTTTGAGCGCTTTCTGTCGTTCTCTTATCATCTGTGTCACAAGGCAAATCTGTGTCACATGCACTCACGGCGTGCCTACCACAAGCAACGTGTTGAATGTGTGCCGTGCTGCTGGCTGTTACACAGCTAGTTGGTGTGTGCCATGCGAGCTTATGCCTGCTTTGGGGTGGGCGCATTGCACCAAGGCCTCGCAGGCGCTTGGTGGTTGGCCACACATGTGCTGGGTTGGTCCATGCCGTTGGCATGCCTGTGCATGCTGTTGCTCTGTTGCACTTGTGACAACATGCCTGTGCATGCTGCCGGCTGCTGCTCTGTGGCCCTTGTTGGCAAGGGCAGTCACAGTTCACAAGACCAGGACTAGGTATGTATTCTAGGCACTGCAGTCATCATACCCCTGACACTCAGCACATGGACTGCACCGGATGGTGGTGTCCATGCTGGCATTCGTCATGCCGTACAAGTGTGTTGAGCGCTGCGCATCACTGCTGTGTCGCCTGTGTGTTAGACAGTGACAGCAGTGTGTGCACGACACACTGCAGGGCAAGCCTGCACAGCATGCCTGTAGCTGGGCTACCAACGCACACGGTACTGTACTTCCCGTGTCAACACAGTGGCTGCCTGTGCTGAACTTTCTGGTTTGCTGTGCAGCAGTATTGGCATGTGCAGCCTGTGGGTAATGCGGCCAGCTAGATTTTGCCACTGGTGTCCAGTGCCACATAGGCTATGGACTCCTGGGAGTGTTCATGTACAGGTGCCACCAGCCAATGCTCTTGCGCAAGCACACACTGGCGTGCGCGTGCACAGTTGTACATGTGCTGGTGGGCTGAGCGGAACGGACCCTTTGAAAGCGCCGGCACCAGCAGCTGTGCCTCAAAGTGCAAAGTTACAATGCAGTGCAGCAGGCCAGCTTGGTCTTCCTGTGCAGTATGCATATGCATGCAGTGTACGTGTATCGGTGTCGATGGGTCCAGTATTGGGGCTGTGGGTGACCTTGCTGGCCTGCTTATAGGGCCCCGCCCTCTCTCTCTTTGTCTCTCTCTCTCTCCACACGGGACATGGGGTCTCTCTGCAATGTTTATTGAGGGATGGGGGTGTGGGTGTGCTCTTGTGGGGGTGTCTAGGTGCCAGGTTGCTGGGGATTGCTTGGCCCTGGTTCGCCTTCCCTGAAGGTTGGCGTCGTTCGGGTTCCTCGGCTGCGTTCACCGGAGGTCCAGCCCTTGCAGTGCGCGTGCGTTTGCATGTGTTGCATGTGCTTGTCTCCGTTACCTATCTGTGGGCTGGCAATGTGCTGCAACACGCACACCGGCCTGGCTGATCGTGCCAGGGCCGATCCTTTGGTCTCCTGATTCGCCCCAATGGCAGCAGGCCTGCTTCATGGCTGATGCCTTGACAGCTGTAGTGCTAGGATGAGGGCTCATGAGTGTTTTGGCAAGTCCCTGGCCTCGGCCGCCCAAACCCTGCACGCTTGTGTGGTTGAAACAGCCACGTGTCACTGATGAAGGTGTATTGTGGAGTACCCAATTGCTGGTGTTTTGATCAGCAAGAGGTGCCTGAGAGGCATCACCCACAAGAGCTGGGCATTCGTATCAGCCCCCTTGCATCCTGGCCCCGACATGCGGCATCAACCTGCATCCTCCTGCTGCTGCTTCAAGAGGCAACGTGTGCGCCCAGCGCGACTATCGTGTGCCAGGCCGTGTGTTAGCAGGACTGCTGCTGTTGCCTGGGGCAGCTGCGGGGTCAGCACTTGGTAAAGGAGGCCTGCAAAAAGGGTTTGAGTTGAGGGGTTCCTGCTTTTCTCCTGCAAACAATGATAATGTCCAGCATTCCCCCCCCCCATCCATGGCATGGAGCTGCTGTGAAAGCTGCAGGCTATTGCAACACTGTTTCGACTGTTTGTGGATCTGTTGGGATGAGATAGAGCGCATATGGTGTTGCTGCTGCCGTTGCGCTTCTGTGTGCGGGATACCTGTGACGTTACATCAAGGCATTCTGTAAAGCTCAATCACCTGACGTCTTCAGCTGCCCAGGTGATCTGCATTTCAGCCTGTACAGCACAGCAGCCGTTACAAAAGCACAGACAGCTTCAGCAGACGGTTCTCAGCATAGGTCCCATTACAGGCCTCTAGTTACTCAACAAATTGCCCACCCACAGGGTGATGCTGTGGCATAGTGACCATAACAAAGAGTCCCCAACACCCGTTCTCTCGCACTGAACCGCATCAAACTCTCACAGGGTGGCTCCATGGCCTTTTTCACAGAGTGGCTCCAAGGCACAACAACCCTCTAGCCAGCTGCAGCTGTGTGCAAGGTGCAGATGGTGATAGCACTGTTGATTATTGATGAAGCTGCTGACAGCCTGCAGCAGACACTGCACTGCCTGCATGCGACCAAATGCGTCACTTGCCACGAAACAGCACTGACTTATAGTACTGCAGCTCCTTCAAGCTCTCCTTGATGTCAGACATGGCCGTGTGGGCAGCCACCTTGCGGGGAGCCTGCCGGTACAGCCGGGGCCGCCAGCGCCTGCAGGTACAGACACGTGCGTTGAAGCATGCAGGTGTCAGCACCATACTCCAAACGTCGCAAGCCGTGCTGTGCATGGCCACTCAGCGCCTTGTGTTCAGTTCACTGCGGTGAACTCTCAGCACCAGCAATGGTGTGCATGTGATGCCGACTGACGCAGCAGCACCTTTCAGCAGCAGTGCCATGCTCAGCTTGCCAACAGATCCAAACATGCGCAGCATTGCTGCTGGCACTGCTGACAGCACTCCAAATTTGCCCCTGGTGCTGCCTGGTGCTGGGCGACCGCCCCACCTGCACAGCTCTTTGAGGGTGGACACATCCACGATGCGGTAGTGTAGGTGCTGCGTCAGCTCCGGCATGTAGCGCTGCAGGAAGACTCTGTCCACATGCACAGAGTTGCCGGCGAGCTGCGCCTGGCCGTACTCTGTGTGCTCTTGGACAAACTCCAGCACCTGGACACACAGCAGCACGGCAGGCATACGGCAACCTGATCGTGACTGTGGTACTGGTTGGAGGTTGCCACGCTGTAGACCACTGCTTGGCCCAGTGAACTGGGGCGCTGCGTGTTCTTATCACCGCATGGCATTGTCATTAGGAATCTTGAAGGCATCTTCGATGCTAGCGTTTTGGAATAAACATGGGTTACATGCCACAGGTGCGCGGTTCCTTCACTATGAGCAGCTGCAGGTGGGTTGCAGGAGGTAGCCCCTGAGTGTGCTGGCCTCAGCACAGCTGGTAGGAAGGAATCGATGAGAAGTGTGCATTCTAGCCCATGCATGACGAAGCACTCCAGAGGGATCCGGTTGCCTCCACAACCAGACTTTCGTGCTGAAAACGCCGCGTCTCTGCACACACACGTGTGCACAGGTCGTCCCTTGGCTGTGCGCAACAGCTGTGTGCCTCTGCGCTCCTCTGGAGTGCCAGGTCCTGCTCACCTTCTGCTCTGCCTCCCGCAGGCTGGTGGTGCTGTCCCGCACTCGCTGCACCAGGCCAGATTTGTTGTGGTGCTCCTTGCACCAGTCATTCATGTTGTCCAGCACAGACTCTGGGTGGTGGATGGTGATGTCGGGGCCCTGCAGGTGTGAACCATATGCGAGTGTCACCAGCAGACACCGGCACGCGGGGCAACAGAGCGAGCGGGTCTGAGTTGACAGCCGCTTCAACCATGCTTGGGAGCTCAGGGTGACACAGGCTTGGTGTGCATGGGGTGTGCATGAGATGTCCATAGGTGCAGGAGTGTAAAGCCGGGCTGCAGTGCTGATGCGCATGCCGTGTGCTGTGCTGTGCTGCTGCAGCTGTAGCTTGTTCTCATGATGCAGCCTTCTTGAGCAGCCACCAGGGGCAGAACATCACCCACCCGCTATATCATGAGACCTCATCGGCTGCACAGGCTGTTGGGGACGGGTCACAACAAAAGCCAGCATTGCTAGGCACCAGTATGTGCCTTGAGCTGGTTGGATCCACTCACCTCCCATACCCGCGTGAGGTCTGCATCTGTTATGAGGCATGCAATTTCTATGATGGTATCTTTTTCAGGGTCCAGACCTGCAGCAGGACAGCAGAACATGCAAGGCAACCAGTCTGGGCATGCAGACTGTTCGGGTCGTGGTGGAATTTCAGGACAGTGACAGGCAGATGAGGGGCTCACCACACAACTGCCTGTGCTGCAGTGCAGGTAGCACACAACTGCCAGGAGTGAAGGTCAGCACACTTTGCAGCGCTGCTGGTATGCAGGGGTGCTGAAGGGTTGTGCTGTCCAGTCACGTGCTGAAGGTTCCACTTGCAAGGGCTGCATGCAGATGCGCCCAGGCTGCAAAACCCGCAGCTGTTGGTGTGAGCCCTTCCCACCGTACATAGATACATACAGCCTTCAACATTGTACACGTGCAAAAAAACATGCATACATGTGTGGATGCGGGGAGTGCAAGTGCTTACCTGTCATCTCCAGGTCTATCCACACCAGCGCACAAGGCACTTTTTTGCTGGCCTTGGGCTTGTCACTGCTGCTGTTGCTGCCGCGCGCTGCAGACTCCTTTTGTGGAGGGACATCGGGGCTGCTGCTGCTGCTGCTTGTGCTGGCCGCCGCTGCTGCTGTGGATGCTTGCTGGTCCTGCTGCTGCGCCTGCTGTGCCTGCCTGCCGCCCTTCTTCAGATCTTCTGCTTTGTCACTGCTGGACAGTGGAGCTGCTGCTTCGGGTCCCGAGGTCCTGACAAGCATGACGGTGCAGCCATGACTATACAAAGCACTCAGCACAGCATAGCCCATGCATCAGCATCCCAACGCTGCTGCACACAGCCTATGACAGTATGCGGGATATGGGTTTGGATACTAGCTGTGTAAGCTTACCGGCTGCTAGCTGCCGCTGCTGTTGGGCTATTGGCTGGGCTATCTGCCAGCTTGAGCCCAGCTAGAGCCTGGAAGTAGTTGCGATTTGCCATGGGCACAAGGCGGGGGCAAAGCCACCTGTTCACCAGAGCCAGGCTGGGGTTGGCAGCTGCCGGGCGCAGGCTGTGCATATACAGAACTGGAGGAGGCAGTTATTTCCTTGGCCCGTCTAGAATAGCTGCTAACGGTTTGCTGCAGGACACGGGCTTGGACTCTGGGCAGGTGCCGTTGCCAACTGCTGCAGCAGTACTGTCAATGTTGATTGCTTGTGGCGTGTATGTGCTTGTTAACATCAAGATCTAAAACCATTAGCATTTGGAAGCCAGGTGGAGCGAGCTTGCGATCTCCGTGGGTCTCTGCATGACAAAGCTTGAACGGGTTCGTTGACAACGACCTTCGAAGGTGGCATGTCGCCTTCCGGATTGTTGAGGCTGCCTGCAGGGTCGCAAAGCACTTCAAAATAGTGCCTTGCCCTGTCAGCGTGTCGTCTTGTCGGCGCAAGTTATGGCGGAGCTCATAGAGCCTACTCACTTTGATGCAGTTGTGATCTCATCTGGCTTGCCCGAAGTACTGTTGGCCAGGTACCTTATCTCAAGCATTGTAGCTTTGTATTTGTTTTCACTACCTGCTTAAACACATCGCGCGTCCTTTCTTGATGCATGCAGTGCTCTGGCCCGTGCTGGCAAGGCTGTCCTGGTGCTGGACCCAGCAGACAGCTATGGCAGCACATGGGCCAGTCTCAGTGGTGCTGACTTTGTGCACAAATTCCTCAGAAGCAGCCTATCCAGCCACATTGGTGGGCACCAGCAGCAGCCTACAGCAGATGCCCAGCAGCAAAGTGGTGCCACAGGTGATGCATGCAGCACAGCTGTGGGGCAGCAGGACTCCTCAACTGGTCAACAACAGCAGCAGCAGCAGCAGGATCTGAAAATCGTGCAAGATTGCAGCATCTACATGCACCCAAGCTTGGAGCAGGCCTTGGACAACAAAGGACTCATCATCGACCTGGCACCCAGGGTGAGCTGGGGGGATGAGAGAAATGCAGGCAACAACACTGAGGCAGCACCACACATGCATGCCTTTGCGTAGGGTCACGAGGTTTCGCTTGATGTAACACATGGTCCTTCACGCATGTGTTCACTCTGCTCGTGTCAGGCGGCACTGCCTTGGGATGTCAAGCAGCAATGCAGGCAGTCTGGTGCGACAGACCCAAGATAGGCCACACTGCAACCAACCAGGTATACTAGCTTTACGGTACTTGTGCTGTCAAACAGCTGCTCCTGCTGCTGCTGCTGCCGTTGCTGTTCAACAGGTGTTGTACCAGGATGAGTCGTTGGTGCATCTGCTGGTGTCCTGCAATGCACACATCTACCTGGAGTTCAAGCTAGTTGAGGGCCAGTGAGTGGCACAGTGGGAGGCACTATGCATACAGCTCACAGCAGTTACCACAGTTGTACTGCCCGTTGTAGTTGTTGTGGTGTACTGGCCTCGTGCTGCCCCCATGTCATGCGTGCTGTGCTGTAGAAGAGCGGGCCTGTGGTTAGCAGCTGTCACAGCTTGCTGAGCTGTGTAGACTCAGCAGCCCATCTGCGGCTGCCTGCCTGCATTTTCAACTTTCCATGCATTCCAGGCGGCAGGGAGCTCTGCCGTGAGTTGCACGGCTGATTGGCTGCTTATCGTGTTTGCTGCTTGTGCTACCTCCCTGCCTGCTGCAGCTATGTGTACCGGGGTGGTCAGCTGCAGCCTGTGCCGGCCTCGCGTGCGGACCTGTTTGCTGACAGGGCGCTGTCACTTGCTGACAAGCGCAGTCTGGGGCGGTTCATGGCAGCCTGTGTGGAGGCGGCAGAGGGCTCAGGCCGACTCAAGGTGGGCTGCAGCAGTGCATGGGTAGTGCTCTCTCGTGTCAGTGCTTCATCTCACTATGTAAGTACAGTTAGACTATCTCAGAGTTGAAGACAGGCACGCGTGCATGCGAGACTGCAGGATTGTGTCTGTGTGACTCTGTATCATGTGTGACTGGACAACGCTGCGGGCCTTTTGGATGCAATCAAATTGCACGGCAGTTGGTGTGTAGATGAAGGTGGAAGGTGGTGTGCCACTTGAGCTCAGATCAGTGCCTACTTGTTGACCTGTGCTGCTGCAGGACGCCTTTGACTCTAGGCCCCTGGTTGACCTGCTAACAGCTGAGGGGCTGAACAGCACACTGCAGCAGGTGGTGCTGTACGGCATTGCCATGGCAGACGTGCCACAGCATGCACAGCACGGCCAGCAGCAAGACCCCAACAGCAACATACAGCAGCAGCAGCAGCAGCAGGGCCAGCAGGGCCAGCAGGGCCAGCAGTTGACAGCTGCCGATGGGCTGGCTGCATTTGTGCAGTACAGCCGGTCACTGGGCAGGTTTGGCGGCACAGGTGCCCTGATGGCCCCCTGCTACGGCTGTGGCTCCCTCATAGAGGCCTTTGTCAGGCTGGCAGCAGTCAAGGGGGCTGTTACAGCCCTCAGGCACACCACACGCAGCATGCAGCTGCTGCCTGATGCAGCAGCAGTACACCATACCGCTGATGATGCAGCTGCTGGGCCTGCAGCTGCACAGCTGCGCAGCACTACCAGTGCTGCTGCAGATGCCAGCAGCGTTCAGCCTGCCCCAGGGGCACAGCAGCATGCAGAGTGCGTCCACACAGACATTGGTGCAAGCCAAGGTGCTGAAGGTGCATGTGCTGCAGCAGATGAGGCACAGCCGCATGCTGCTGCTGCTGCTGTTGTGGAGCAGGAGGCTGCAGCCTCGTCTGGGCCTGTTGCCACAGCACCAACCCGGGTGTGCCTGACACTCGGGAGCGGCCAGACCATCACAGCTGGGTGTGTGATCAGCAGCAGCAGCTACAGCAGCAGCAGTGGCAGCAGCACATGCCAAGCCACGGTCGCACGTGCTGTGGCAATCATCGACAGCAGTCTTGTTGAGGGGGACACCTCCCTGCTGTTTGTCATCCCGCCTGGCACACTAGGTCCCCAGCAGACTGCTGTGATCAAAGGCCTGCAGTTTGGCCATGCACTTGCAGTTGCACCCCCCGGCCACTTCCTGCTGTACCTGTCTGCTGTGCTGACACAACCCCTGGGGGGCTCAGCACAGTATAGCACGCCCCCGTCTTCGTCAGTGGCTCAACCTGCTGCGTTCACAGCAACCACAGGACTCAATGGGGACGCAGCAGCAGGAGGGCAACCAGCGGATGCAGCAGGGCGATGGTGCAGCAGCAGCCAAGCACCATCAACAGCAGAGCAGGTGCTGGGGCCTGCATTGGCTGCTGTTGCAGCAACAAAGCAGCTGCAGCAGTTTGTGGTGTCGCCTGAGCAGCCAGACAGGCAGGCCAGCAGCATGCAGCTGCAGGAGCAGCAGGCGCAGGAGCAGGCAGAGGGTGGTGGCGTCACACGGCATCAGCCCCAGGTTCTTGCAGCGTGCTTCTACATGACACAGCAGGAGATGCAGGAGCAGACTCACAAGCAGCCCCAGGGCCCAGCAGACAGCAGCAGCTGCATCCTGCAGTGCCCTGTATCACCTGCTGCTGGCTTTGTGGGGCACAGCAGCAGCATACAGACGGCCGAGGCGCTGTTCAGGCAGCACTTCAGTGATCTGCCTTGGTTGACTGACCCCTTGCCGCAAGCAGCCAATCAGACTGGTGCTGGTGCTGAGACGGATGCCGGCAGTGGGGAAGGCACGGCTGGCGCAGATGCTGCAGATGCGAGCAGCAGTACAGGCGCTGCTGCTGGAGCTGCTGGTGCTGCTGGTGCTGGCATAGATGATGATGAGCTTGATGCGATAGATGAGCTGACAGCAGCGCTGCTGGAGTTGTCGTCAGGGCTGGAGGTCACACCAGGGCAAGGCAGCAGTGCTGCACTGCCTGTGTGACTGCACCCCGCACCCCGCACCCCACACCCC
>QAXK01002997.1:0-19022 GCA_004335735.1 Chlorella sp. KRBP | reverse complement strand
TTTGGGGCGCCTCGGCGGGGCCGGAGCCCACTACCGGGCGTAGCAGATGTCTCGCAGCACTCAGGCACGCGAGCCAAAGACAAAAAGTCCTGATGATGATGCGGAGCTTTACATCCAGTACAGCCATGTCAGGCAAGCGTGCAGGCCCTGCACACACTCGCGTCCCGCGGCTGGCCACTGGTCATGTGGGGCATTAGCAGCACTCTATGCCCGCAATGCTTGCCTGGTGTGTGAGGAGGCCCTGGACGACGTAGCTGAAGATCTCCATGTCTCTGTGCGGGTGCGACCTGCACACAATGGAGGACCGGATGCATCTGGTTGTAGCACTGCATCCCGGTGCGACCAGGCGTGCGTGCGCCATGGACACCCCCTCCCTCTGTTTGCCGCTGCTTGCCCCATGTCGTCACCGCGCACGCACCCAAAGCCAGACCCCGGGCTGACGACATCGTCATTGACCACGACGAGCGCGCCAAAGTTGGTGGGCCGCGAAGGGATGTTCCACTCCTGGGGCAAGAAATGGTTCCTGCTCTCCAGCCAAGACGTGGACGTGATGTAAAGGTCGCCTGTGGGTGGCGGGTGCGGCATGACTTGGTGGCCTCTCGCGCAACGGCGGCACAAGGCGAGCCCCTGCCAGCAAGTGACTGGTGACTGGTGCAGACATGCAGACATGGGAGTTCTGCATGCTCAGAAGGCAGAGGTGTCAAGGCGTGTGGCGTGTGGACCGCAACACGTGGGGCGCGGTGACTAGGCGCGCGGCCCCACCCGTTGGGCCTGCACCTGCCACATATCTAGAGATCCCTGCTTATCTGCTGCTGCTGCACGCTCTTGCTGGCCTGGCCGATGGTGCGCGCCGTGCTTGCAGGCCCACTGCCCCCCGTCGCACCTGCGGCCACGCGCTCAATGCTGAGAGGATCGTCGAATCCTCCTTCGAGCCCCGCTCCCTCGGGGGCGCCCAGGCTCATCCGCGCGGCGCAAATCGCGCGCCCGCCCTCGCCGCTCTCCTTGTCGAAGCGCGTCGGGTCGATCGCGATCGAGCGGGTCTGGGTGAGGCCTTGCGTGAGTACTTGCGCTGGCGCTTCCTCTGCTGTGTGTTTTGCGCCGTGTTCCCGCGCTGCTCTCTGTGGTCCACACCGCTCGAGTTCTCACTCAGGAAGGGAATGGCAGCGAGAGGAGCAGCGCGCGAGGGCCGCGAGCGATCGCCATGGCACGGATTCGTGGGCCGCTGCTGCGAGTGCGAACGCCGCTGTTGGAGCTATCTGTCGTTTCGTGATGCGACTTGCCACGACCGCGAGCAAAGCTGCCAGGGCAATCCGCACATAGACACGAGCACACGCGCGAGTAGCCTGCGCACTTGTGCGTCGCTGGCTCGCGTGTGCTTTCTCGCTTCTCGCGCAGTACGTACGGCCGCCGTGCGGAGTCCACAATCGCAGAAGCAGCAAGCAGGCAGCAGCTAGGAGTAGCATGAGGCTGTAGCAGCCCGCTCATCCAGCGCGAGGCAGGGAGGAGCCGCCTGAGCGCGCGTCCTGCGGCCGCAAGCAAAGCGCCAATGGCGGCCAGCGAGCTTGACGACGTCTCCCCGCCAGCACTGGCCAGCGTGGAGGACGCCGTGCAGCAGCTGCACAAGAAGTCTCAGGCGCCAGGGCCGGCGCTCTCCCTGGCGCATGACGTGTTTAATGACGCCAGCCACGCGCTGCACCTTGAGCAGGGCATCCAGGTGGGTTGTTTGGGCCAGGCGTGCAATTGCCATGCCGTCACGCTCAGCGAGGCGGACGTGGGCCCCAATCCTTTCACGAGAGGAGGGAGCGCCGGTAGCTGTGGCAGGAGGAGGCCACACGGCAATGCTGCCCGCACCGTGTGCCACCACAGGACCTCAAGGATGCCGAGGTGGGCATCAAGCATGACCGGATCGGCCAGACCTTTGGCATGCTGGCGGCGGTGAGTGGCCGGGTCCTGTGCCTCAATTGCCTCAGCATGCAGCCTGTGTCCGCACGTACTCTCCGTCAGCTGGCGGCATCCATGATGCTGTGTGCTATGCGTGCCGTGCCGTACGTGCGTGCAGTACAAGCAAGAGCTCCTCAGGCAGGCCTTGCTGGAGCAGGAGGTGAGGCATGCGATGGACCGTGTCTTAGGCTCAACCAAGCGCCCTGCCTCCTTGCTTTGGAACGCAAGCTTGCGCTCCAACAAGCCTGGCCGGCTGGGCACCGTCCCGCCTAGAGTCTAGGGACTGGAAGCAGCACCGTCCCGCGCCATTGTGTGCCTGCAGAACCAGGCGAGGGCCTACCTGCGCAAGCGCCGCGTCGTGCGCCTGGTCAAGAGGTTTGCAGGGGCGCTGCTCCGCAGCATCGGCCGCACACCTGGAGACATGCTTGGGGCTGAAGGTATGTGCTGCGGCCGGCCGCACAATCCTGCCTCTCCTACTCTCTTACCCACCAGCGACCCCAAAGTCAAGGGGCGGCAGGGGAGCTGGGGTTAGCCCAGGGTTCCGTGCGTGGCATCTGCTCGAGATGGCTCGACACACACACCTGTCACCGGCCTTTACTCCGCCGCAACCGCGCTTGCGTGCCCGGTTCCCAAGCCCTGCGGACCATGCCAACTGCTTGCTTCACCATCCATGTCCATCCTACCCTGCAGATGCCGTGGGCGTGGGCGGGCCGCCCGTCCTCACCAGCCACGCGACCGACACTGGCGCCATGGTGGCACTGGTCACCGCCTCCACGCGCCACACACCAGAGCCCCCCACCAGCCCCACGCCGCCGCAGCTCGACAGCGCCTCGGGCCGCAGCAGCAGCGCAGGGAGCGCGAGCCACGGGCCCACACCTGCCTCCAGCATGCCTGCCACGCCGCGCGACGCGCGATCCGCTGCCGCAGCCGCTGCAGGAGCTGCGGACGAGGCGCTAGCGGGCTCACGGGAAGGTCTCAATGAAGCACATGCGGATGCTGCTGCAGAGGCGGGCGACAGCACAGGAGCAGGAGGCTTGGGAAGGGAAGCGTCGACGCGGACGCACGCCACCAGCGCCGCCTACGACTCTGGAGCCGAGTCAGACCCTGAGGACGCACATGGGCAGGCATACCCACATGAGGGCTTGGCTCAGCCCTCGGACGGCGGCGGCGAGGGCCGTGGCGGTGACGCGCACGGCCCGCTGCAGCAGGCCGCGGCGGGCACGCCGGGCGCGGCGCAGCGGCGGCGACGCACCTCCCGTCTGGCTGACCATTGGTCAGGCGACGCTCGCAGCAGCGGCGTGGGCGTGCCGCAGGTGGCGGTGTGGCAGAAGGACGGCACGCCGTGCGAGATGCACGTGAGCCGCTACAAGCTGCCAGAGCCCGCCCCGCCGGCATGGCCGCCGCCGTACGTCAAGCTAGGCCCCGGCAGCAGTGAGCCGGCACCATGGGGCGGGGGTTTGGCGGGAGGGTGGAACTTCGCCGGCGGCGTGTTGTGCTCCACGCCCAACATGGGAGGGGGTGGGCATCGGCCCGGCAGCCCTTCGCGGCCGGTGGGTGGCAAGCGTACCGCCTCACCGCCGCCGCGGAACCCAGGCGTGTCGGCGCACGCTCGGTTTATGCAGCTGAAAAGCGCGGCGATGGTGGCGGGGCAGGTGGAGGGCGGCGGCAGGCTGCCGAGCTTGGACCTGGCTGCGGCCACTGCCGGGGAGGACGGGGACGAGGAGGAGGACAGGGAGGATCAAGTCGACAACCGCCGGGTGTTTCTGCAGGTTGTCGCCACCAGCTACGCGTCGCTCCACAGCCCCAACAGCACCAGCAACGGCGCAGCGCCAGCAATCGCTGAGGGTGAAGCTGCAACGCCCACCTCACTCGCACAGCACACTGGAGTCGGCAGGCCTGGCACGGCACCCGTGGTGGGCCAGCTGCTGTCGTCGCCGACGTCGCCAAGTGGGGCCACAGCGGGTACCTTGGGACCGAGAGGCAGGCAGGTGCCTGGTCCGGCAGGAGCAGCGGCAGCAGCAGCAGCAGCGGGCAATGGTCCGTCCAGCCCGCTTCACGCACAGCTGCTGCGTGGTCTTCGTCACCCTTCCCCTGGCGCCGGCCCTCGCGACGCCTCCCACCCGAACGAGCGCGGCGCAGCTGCTGCGCCAACGTCCCCAGGAAGGCAGCGCAGTCTCAGCCCTGGGTCCGGAGGTGGTAGCGGCGGTGGTGCCGCGGTTGACGGCACGGGCTCGCCGTCGCCATCGCGGCCTGTTACCAGGGGTGCAGCTGGAAGCGCAGCCACCAGCCGCGCTGGCACACCCTCGAGACCGACTCGCGCCCAGCCTGCCACGGCCGGCACCACCAGCTCGTCCACAGCCATCGCACCAACGCCTGCCGACGCAGCGCTGGTGGCGACAGTGCTGGACCGGGAGCACACGCACCAGCTCAGGAGCTCCTTCGCCGACGCCCTGCCGTTCACCGTGAGCGCTGGCAGCGTCGGGCTCGGATCTGCGCCGCTGCCCACCCTCGCGCCTGCGCATTCGGGAGCATCAGCCGCAGGGGCACCCAGCACACCACCAGCAGGCGCTGGCAGGGCAGGCAGTCGTCTGCCGCCGCCCGCACCACGCCCCCTGGGCTCTCCCGCCACACCCGCCTCCCACGGCAGTGCTGCTGTCGCGTCGCTTATCGTCGCCTCTCGCTCCCACGACTCGCCCTTGGGAACGCCGCCCCGCCACCCACACGCTGCGGGACAGGTCGCGTCGCCTGGGCGGGCGGACTCGACGGCGGCTGGAGTCAGCCCCTGGGAGGTGTCCCACAGTGGGAAAGGCCCCTTCCCCGCGTCGTCATCACCTTCCCATGCAGCAGCAGGAGCAGCAGGAGGGAGTGGCTCAGACGGTGAGGCGCTTGGCCTGGGGGTCATGGGCGCAAGCCTCTTCAGGCCCGCGTCGCAGCAGCAACAGCAGCGCAGCGGCAGGCTGCCCGCCAACCTGCATGGCGGCCGCTCCCGCTCCACCCAAAACCTCCAGGGCTTTGCCCTGGCCACGGCGCCCCATGCAGCTGACGCCGGCAGCTCAGCAGGTGGCGCGCTCCATCCCACGCCGCCCATGGCGGTTTGCGGGTCGCCCATGAGCCCCGCTCGCCTGCAGCAGCACGGCCCATCCCACGGAGGGGACGGCGGCGGCGGGCTCGCCTCGGACGCACCGAAAAGCACTGGGCCGCATCACCACACGTCTGGGCGGTTAAACAACCGCACTTCAGCAACAGCGGGCCGACTCGTCCATGCGCACGGGCCAGGCAGCGAAGGCAAGCAGTCAGTGGTGCTACCCGCACTGGTCAAGGCTCCTAGTGGCGGCGGCGGTAGTGGTAGTAGTGGACAAGCAGCATCTGCTGCAGCTGGCGGTGGTTTGGGCAGCCGGCCCAGTACGCGGGGCGGCGTTTTGCCAGCAGACGTGGGTGACGGCTCTGCTGAGGCGTCGCCCGCTTCTGGGCCTTTCACGTTCCTCAAGGTCCTGTAAAGTTGTTTACGTGCTTTTAGCAGCTGCCCTTGTGGTCTCCTTTGAAGAGGCAGGAGGACTTGGGCTGCTGGACTGTGTAGGAGCAACTTGGAGAGTCAAACTGCGCTCTGCCTTGCGTCGGCATTATGCTGACACCCAGCGCATTGCCTTGCTGCTTGCAGTGCGGCTTGCGGCAGGACACCTCTGTCGCTCTGCGGCAAGTACTTGCAAAGTGAGACGACGAGGCAGACATTACCAGCTATACAAGGCAGGCATTTGGCAGGCGCTCACGGCACAGTGCTGTCCTGCATCCAGATGGCCTATGAGGTAGTCGGGCGCGCAGTGCAGATGGGGACCGGGTGTGTGAGTCGCCACGCGAGGCAGCCATAATCATGCGTTGACACGGCCTCGCTCGCTGCGCCGGGAATGAATAGGAAAACCAAAACCAAAGAGCGACCAGCAGCATGCTTAAGCTGTGTGGATACGTGTCGCAATGCGTGCGGCCAGTCAACGCCGTGTGCTGGAGCACACGCGGCGAGACAGCTGCGGTGTGCAGGGCGCTGTCATGGCATCCCACGCGACGCCACAGCCGCTACAGCAGCCTCCCTCAGCCATCAGCACGCAGTGCAGAGTCTGTCCATACAGAAGCCACAGCTGTCAAACACCAAACCAGCGTTGAGAGGGCTATGCGCACGCCCTCGTGGCCTCATGTGGCCGGGTGTTGGGATGACACTCCCATTGACGAAGTACTTATACTTTGTGCTCGCAGCTCTCAGAGGAAGATGTAACATGTCTCACGCCCTCACGCACTGCTCACAAACAGATGCACACTCGCAAACTCAGCCCCCAACCTCAGTCCACTCAGCCACTCAGTCTCCATCACTCTTGCCGCACAGTCGCTGCACGCACGCTGCGCACTGCAGGGCGGACACGGTCCCCGACGTGCCTCTGGCACTACAGCCATTCGTAACAGACAGACCAACCAGTCCACATACATAGTGCCTACCCAGGGGACCCCATACCGTGATGCGTCCACTTCCAAAAGTCAAAAGCCTTGCACCTCACGCGCACGCAGCTCTCTCAGGTGATGCGCCCTCTCGTCAACCCCACCACCGCCGCTGCCATGCTCTGGCCACCAGCGCACCACACGCATCATCTTCGCAGCCCTGCTCACTCTCTATATGCCCAAGCACAAGTTCACTGTCACACGCTCGCTCATGAGGCAAAAAGGGGACAAGACTTTGCTCCACTCCTTCTGCAACTGGTTCCACTGCTTGTGCCAAATACTCACTCTCTCCATTCATAACACCTCACACACACATGCCTGGCATGCAGCGGCTCATACACTGTATACGTATGCTTGTGGTGGCCCCATTCCATGCCGTGCCTGGCAGGGCACAGCGCCTAGGGCTGCGCAATGCGGAGGTGCGCAATGCGATGGGGTACGCCAGGCAAACCAACCAAGAAACGAAAGAAAAAAGCAAAGCACGCCGCTATGCCCTCCAAAACGAGGAGCGTCTTGCCCAAACCAAAACCACGCAACTGGGACAGCGGGCCGAGAGGCAAGCCCCGCCCCATACCGCTGCACGTGCGTCCACGCGACTGATACAACAGAAGAGGAGGTGCGCGCAATCCAACAGGTCAAAAGCAAGCAATTGCTGTCCTGGGATAGCATAGCCACGTAGTACCGAGGGTACTTCGCCACGTAGTACCAAGGGAAGAGTGCAAAGGAATGCCCAGCAGGGAAGCAATGGAATGCGATCGAACTATTCAAGGTGCGTGCGGGAGAGGTTGGCGGCTGGGCAGCGTGCAAGGAACAGCACACAGCTTTGGTGCCGTGACGCGGCGGCGGGCTGCTCAGACATGCACCGAGACATCTGTGTGCCTGAAATGGCTGCTCCAGATGTAAAGCCCAACACACACAGCGGTGCCGGCGGCAGCGGCGGTGCCACCGGCGTGGAGTGCACAGCAGAACGAGTGGAGGCTCAGCAGCATCTGAACGAAAGTGGTCCTGGCAAGTGAGCGCGCCTGTGTACGGGCAGGCCATGCTGTGCATACAGAGAGTGCTTCGTTGCTGCCACCAAGCTGCAAATCGCTGCCAGCACTCTCCATCCTAGCGAGCACGCGCCACACCATGCTACCATTGACAGCAGCCGCGTGACATCACGCATGTAGAGTGAAAGCTAACTGGGCTCAGTTAGGGCCCAGGCCCATCATGGGCAAGGGCACTTGCACCTCCAGGTCGGGATGCACGTCGCCACCCAGGGCTCGCACCTGCACACGAAACGGCGACGCTTGCACACATCATGGCTGGGTAGCAGTGCATCGTTTGTGACGGCTGCAGCAACTTGACACCTGTCGTGAACGTCATGCAATGATGATAACAGTATGATGGTGATAAGCAGTGCATGTTCCATTGAGTGGATGGACCGCACATTTCACCTGACAGAGTGCATGCGTGACAAGCTCTCCGCACTGCGCACCTGTGCGACCAGGGCCGCCTTTTCGTGCACCAGCTTCCCCACCATGCCCTGCACGGCTGTGAGGGCCGTGCGCAGCGCGTGGTTGTCGGCCTGCAGCGCTGACGTGGCGCGCGTGAGGGCGTCCGCCTCTGCCTGCGTGGTGTGAGCAAGGTTCAAGCAGCGCGTGGTTGTCGGCCTGCAGCGCTGACGTGGCGCGCGTGAGGGTGTCCGCTTCTGCCTGCGTGGTGTGAGCAAGGTTCAAGCAGCGCGTGGTTGTCAGCCTGCAGCGCTGACGTGGCGCGAGTGAGGGCCTCCTCCTCTGCCTGCGTGGTGTGGGCAAGCAAGGAGGTTCAAGCAGCGCGTTGCTGTCGGCCTGGTGCGCTTGAGGGCGTCCGCCTCTGCCTGCACGTGAAACCACACCATGGGGCTGGGTGAGTTGAGGATGGCAGGAGGGGCGGTGCATTGTGAGCATGAGGAGGAGAAGCAAACGAGGGCGGGGGGTGGGCAGGAATGCCAGTCGCAGGTTTGCCCACTTGGCCACGGTGCACAGCCTCTCTCCAGCTCAGCAGGGAAGCGCTCTGGAGTGAGTGGCACCTTGAACTTGGCGATGGCTGTGCGGTTGCGAAGCACCGTGTCGCGGACGTGCCGCGTTCCACTCCACGTCCCACCAGCGCACCTGCTTCTTGAGGCGTGAGCGGCGCGCTGACTCGCGGTTGGACTGCTTGCGCTTGAGGCGCTTGAGCTCCGTCTCGCTCTGCGCCGGGCAGGGCACAGCACAGCACAGCACGCGCAGTACAGTACACGCATTAAGCGCGCGGTTTTCTGCCGCCGTGTATCACCAACTCAAGTGTGCGTGAAGCAGAAGCTGCTGGGGAGGCGAGGCTGGGGAGGCGTGAAGCAGGAACTGCTGAGATCACCTGCACCTGGTGCACCTGGCAGGCAGGAGGGAGAGCATGCATCGGGACATCAACACCTACCCCAGGACCATGCCCTCACAGGCAGCAAGCCCTCACCATGTGCCGTCCTCCCTCCTGCCCGTCCTGCATCGGCTCATCCAGATCACCACTCTCCGATGCAGGACCCGTCTCCTCCACGTCCCGCTGATCCTCGGCCCCCTCCTCCTCCTCACCCGCCCCACTCCCACTCCCACCCGCACCGCCTCCGCCCACCTCCGTCTCCACCTTCACCGCCCTCCCGCCCCGCCCGCCCTTGATCCCCTCCCCCCTCGTCACGCTCGGCGCACGCTTCGCGGCGGGCGTGGCAGCACCCTGCGCCCCCGCTGCCAAGTCTGGAACCGTCTCCTCCCCCTCTCCCGCCGCCGCCGCCGCCACCTCCACCAGCGCATGCAGCGACATGATCCTTGGCAATCCTTTGCCACCACCACCGCCTCCGGTAGCTCTCGCCCCGCCTGCTCGTGCTGCTGCCGTGCCCCCCTGCCCCGTCGCCGCCCGTGCCCCCGTCGGCCCAGGAGTGTTGCTCCCGCAATTGGTGCCGTTGTCGGTGCTACCAGCCAGCCCAGGGAGGTCGGCAACGCTTGCACTGCCTGCTGCCAGCTTGTGCAGCTGTGGCTGTGATGCGGAGCGGGCCGAAGCGCCCACTCGCTTGTGCACGCCGCCTGCCGCAGACACGTTGAGTGCCGCTTTGATCACGCTGTCGAGTTGAGAGGTGGAGGCCGCGTGGTGTAGGCGGGCGCTGCGAGGACGTGTGGTGGGACCAGTCGTGGTGGTGGTGCCGGTTGCCGTGGTGACGGCGGCGCAGTCGTTGCTCCGGTTAGCGTCGCTTGCGGTGGCGTGTGCAGGGGTGTCGCGTGCGGCGGTGGGCGGCGGGGCGGCGGTGCAGGCTGAGGGTGGGTCGGGTTTGGGAGGAGGGGTGGTGGGCTCGGTGCTGGTGGGGTCGTTGGTGGTGGCCTGGGTGTTGGTGGCCTGGGTGCTGCTGGGAGGTAGGTGGGTTGTGGAGGGTGGCGGAGGGGTGAGGAGGGCTTGGGAGTGCTGGGTGAGGTAGTGCTGCAGCTGTACGATCGAGGTGCTGTGGGTGAGGAGGGCGTCGGCGGCGGTGGCAGTGGTGTTGGGTGCGGGCTGGGAAGGTGCAGTGACAGGGATGCCTGCTGCCACACCTGCGTGCACCAACAACAACAGTGTATAACGACGATGGGGAAGCGCTCACACAGCCCTAACACAGCCCTAACACAGCCCTGACACAGGGCAAAGCTCCGTGCCAGTCCCAGGCAGCAAAAGCCGCACCTGCTGTGCTGGGGGGCTCGTCTACCAGTCCCGCCGCACCGCCCATTGCCCCAGCCACACTCAGCTGCTGGCCGACCCCCGCACCCTGCAGCCCTGCCACTCCCGCCAAGCCCCCTACCGCCGCCACTGACTGCATCGCTGCGGACTGCATCGCCGCCGCCATGGCCGCCGCCAGCGCCCCCGTGCCCCCACCCAGCGAGGGCGGCAGCAGCCCCAGCAACGGGGGGTTGTGCCCTGCCGCTGGCAGAAGCCCCAGCAACGTCGGGTTGTGCCCTGCTGCTGTCGCTGCCGAAAGCATAGCCCCGTGAAGCAACTGCTGGCTGGCATCTGCAGAGGCGGCAAGTGGCAGCTCAGCCGCAGCTGAAGTCATGAACGTTGGGGGCAGGACGCCACCCGTAGAGGTCGCGCCAAGGATCCCTGGGATGGGTGGGAGGCCGGGGGGTGGGGCGGACCCATTGAGAGCTGCCGCTGCTGCTGCTGTGGCCGCGGCGGCGGAGGCGGGGGCTGTTGTAGGGTCGGTGCGTGTGGCGATGGGCGGGTGGGGTGCAGCAGCGGCGAGGGTGGCAGCGGAGAGGCTGGTGGTCATTCCATGGAAGACGTCCAGCGGGTTGGAGCCGGGGTGGTGTTGGGAAAGGGCGTCCAGCATGGGGAGGGCGGTGAAGGAGCTGTGCAGGCTGCGGAGTGCCGGGTGCGGGTGGTGGGTCGCTGTTGCTAGGTGGGGGGTGTTGAGATGGGGGGAGGAGAGGGAGCTGAGGAAGGTGGCCGCGCTCAGGGGCAGGTTGGGCAGGTGCTGCGATGCGATGTGGCAGAGCATGGATTGATGTTGGGTTGTGGATTGGAGAAGGAGGAGTGTGCAAGCAGGACCGTGGACCGCGGAAGATTGTGTGCAAACGGTCCACGCACAACCACACGCCCTCCCCGCACTCACCTGTCCAGCAGGTGCCGGCTGCAGCCAGGTGGGGAGGTTGTCAGGCACACTGGCCGCCCTGCTGCTCCTCTTGCCGTCCTCGTCTGTGTCGTCGGTCTCCATGGCTGCAGCGGAGCCGCCTGAGCCACTCGCAAGCGCGGCAGCTGTGGTGGAGCTGTCGCCGTGAGGCTGCTCTCCTGCTGCATTGCTTGAGCTCCTGGTCTGCTCCGCAGTTGGCTCCACTGCCACTGGCGCTTTGGCGCTCTGAGGTGGAGGCAGGGTCCACGGGACCGTGCCCGGGAGCAGTGCAGGCGCGGCTCCGAGCAATGGCTGCGATGCACCACGCGCAGGACAAGCGTGCGGCGAGCAGCTCTTCCTGCTGCTCGCAGGGAGCTTCGTGGAGCTCGCTGCCACCTCAGACCCCTTCCACACCATTGGCGCTGCAGCCAGAGCGTGCTCGCGTGTCCCTGATGGCAGTGCCTCACCGCGTAGAGGTAGGCGAACGGGATTTGCTGCAGCGGCGTCTGGCTCCAAATTGAGGACTCCATCGCCCCGTCCCCAGGAGCCTGCAGAGGAGCACCGCCGCTATCTGCGATGCACGATGTCGATGTTGCGCCCAGCTGCCTCGCCAATGCGCGTTGTTTTACTGGTGAGGCTCTACCTCCAGCGTCAGCGAGGAGGTGCACAGTGGCGCCTGCTGCTCACAACAGCAGCTGCATTGATGCTGTCGGGTGGCTTCCCGATGGTCTTGGAGCTGAGCTCTTGCTTCCGTCCACTGTGCACGCATGGCGACACGGAGGTTCTGCTCGTCGGCTGCGTAGCACCAGCACCATCAAAGTCCAGTGTGCAGTCGTGCATCTACACGGTCTTAAGATGGACGCCACTCCCACGCTGCCGAGCCGCAGGATACGGCGGCCTACGCGCTGCGACCCGGAGAAGCAGTCGGGCGCCACGCAGGGCAGCAAGCATGGGGCCTACGCTCTATGCATCGACTGGGCCAGGTGCGGCAGGTGCTGGGTGAGGGCCTGGAGCCGTCCTGCGCGCTCGGCGCGTTGCGTTGAACGTGGCGTTGCGCGGCCTTGCCTGCACCACTGCAGGGGCGCCTGCCCAGGCGGGCGCTCCTGCGCGCTGCTGCACCAGCTGCCTACTGAGGCGGACGAGCAGCGGCTGCAAAAGACGCCCAACCAGGACGTCTTCGGACGTCCCCAGGTGATTGCCATGCCATCCCTCCGTGCACGCCGCAGAACCCAGCACCCGCATGCCACCCAGCACCCGCCCAACAATGCATCACACATGAATCGATCGCCTGCAGGAGCCCAGGCGTCGCACCGGGCCCCTCGGCCCCAACTCGACGCTTTTTGTCAACTATGAAGGCGCCGGCTCCCTGAGCCTGCCCACCATCCGTTCCCTGCTGGAGCGCAACTTTGGGCAGTGGGGCCCGCTCTCCAACGTGTCCATCCACCACGACAAGTCCTTTGCCTTCATCACGTACGCGTGGCGCTGCAGCGCCGAGCTGGCGAGGGAGGCCATGGACGGACAAGCCCTGCTGGGCTCCACACAGGTGAGGGACGAGCAGCGCTGGACAAGGTGATGCAG
The DNA here is from genome assembly GCA_004335735.1 of Chlorella sp. KRBP. Taxonomy (NCBI): domain Eukaryota; kingdom Viridiplantae; phylum Chlorophyta; class Trebouxiophyceae; order Chlorellales; family Chlorellaceae; genus Chlorella; species Chlorella sp. KRBP. Next base: position 6,400 of record QAXK01002997.1, on the reverse strand, counting down.
CGTTAGCAGCATCCTGGGCTCTGGTGCGGACTGCCTGGCTGGAGGGCGAGGGACACGCTCACAGTGGTGGGTAACTACCTGCACTGTGCCGGCATCGCTGCCCGCAGGCTGAGGCCTTGGTGGTGCGGTGGAGCCGTATGGGCGGCGTGGTGCCAAGGAAGCGTGGCGCGGACGAGGGCGACGCACAGCACGAGGTGAGCCAGGGCCGCCGCGTGACATGAAAGCATGTGCTGGACCAACGTCACCCTTTGCGTCGGGCACCAGCAGTTCACGGCTGACACACAGCTTGTGTGCCAGCATCGTCGCACTTGCACCGACAGTGATACGAGCACGTGACTGCGCTCGCGCGTGCGCTCAACCGCAGGACTGGGTGGACGACTGGGATGTCAGGACGGAGGAGGAGCGGGAGCAGCACCTGCAGTCGGTGAAGATGTACACGGCGCTGCGGATGCACAAGGTGGTCGGGGCGTACCCCAGCACCGACTATCTCTACCCGCAGTCGAAGAAGGCAGCCGTCCCGCCTGAGGAGCAGGCGCAGGGCCCAGAGGCAGATGGACAGGCGCAGCCGCAACAGCAGGAGGAGCAGCAGCATCAGGAACAGGAGGTCCCCGACAAGGAGCAGCAGCCAGCGTGGGCGCCTCAGCCGTGGGCTCCCACAGGATATGGTGCAGCCCCCTTGCCGCAGGCGCCCACTGGGTACGGCGCTCTTGGTGCACCAGCGGCGGCCCTGACAGGCTACGGGGCGGTGCAGCCAGCCGTTGTCGTCGTCGTGCCAGAGGAGGCCAAGGTTGCCGCCGCTGGTGACGCAGCCGCCAGCGCCGCGCCTGCCGCTGGTGAGGGGGCCGCCAGCGCCGCGCCTGCACAGGAGCAGCAGGAGCAGGAGGGTGCGGTAGCGGGTGCGCCGCCTGGCCAGCCGCAGGGGGGTGGGGCAGCCGCGGCGTCGGGCGAGCAGGGAGGGCCGGAGCAGCACCAAGCAGGCAGCGCGGAGGAGCAGGAGGCGGCCTGGCGGGCGTGGTTTGAGCAGCACCCCGAGGAGTGGCACCGGTACTACGCGCAGAATCCTGGAGCCGGGGCAGACGGCCAAGGCGGAGAAGCGGGCCACGCCGCTCTGCCGGGGCTGTTGGCGGGGTACGGCAGCGATGAGGAAGACAGCTGAGGGTACAGTTGTGAGCTGTGTGGCCTTGGATCGGATCGGATTGGATTTCCGATTTTTTGGTCGTTGGCGTTTGTGGCGGGGGTGCCTTCAACCGCCAGCAGCGCGAGAAGTGAAAGCCGTGGCCACGACACTGACACTGTGACTGACACTGGGCTCCCGAGCGCCGCGCAGCAGTGCACAGCTCAGCTCTGGCGAGGCTAGCCCCCCCGACCTTGGCGGCCTCTCCTCTCGCTGCAGCGCGCCAGGAAGCCCTGCAGCCCTTCAGCATTGCGTGACCACGGTCGCGTAGCACTGGATTCCGTGGACGTGGAGGCGGCTGTAGCTTTCGGTGACTATCTCCTCCACGACCCGGCACCAGCCTCTGGCCCAGGCTCTGCAGCTCCTGGCTTCAGCAGGGCAGGCTGTGCATTGTGCAGGTGAGCCACTGATGGGTTGCCAGAGTGATGCATGGGCGCACAGGTGGAGGTGGAGGGGGATGCGCAAGGTCCAGGCGCACACACCAGAAAGCACCGCCACCAAGCACAGACACACGCATAGCAGGCAGCACCCTCGCGAGCACCCATCTCGCGAGCCGTTGTGCGCCGCTGCGTCGTGCTCCCCACACCATCCCCTCTCGTGCCACACACGAATCGAGCTGCGCGCGCCCTCACCACCATCGAGGACGCTAGCCCGAGCTCTTCGATCACGCACCTCCCCTCCTTCTTCTCCTTCTTCTCTTCGCCATCGCCCACCTCGCGAGATGGCGCTGCTGTCGCACGCGACTCTGCCTTCCTACTGCAGCGCAGTCTCCATCCACCTGGTCCCGTTCAACGTCTCCTCGCTGCCGGGGGCGGCTGGACTGGTGACCTGCCAGTCCTTCCACCATCAGCTGCGCGCACTCGCAGAGGCGCACCAGGACGACAACGACGCCAGCAGCAGCAGGAGCAGCAGCAGCTCCTTCAGCAGCGGCAGTAGACGCAGCAGGAGGATCGCGCAGGCCTCTACGGAATCGCATTCCCCTACGGACACGCATCGCCGCACACCACCCCCGCAAATGCAGCAGCCGGGCCTACTCACAGCGCTGCTGGTCGTGTGCCAGCTGCTGGCCAGCATGACGAGCTGCCAGACGGCCAGGTCTCCATCGCCCCTCCCGCCGCCCCCGCCGTTCCCTCGGCCGCCGCATCCCTCCCCCTACCCACCACCTTCCCCTTTCCCTTCTCCTTCCCCTTCCCCGCCCACGACAGTCACGAAGCTGCCCAGCACGTACGTACATGCAGCAGAACACGAACGGTTGGAAACATGCTCACATGAATGTCAACCAACATTCGTTTTCCCTGCATGCCACGCATACATCGTAGGACGGGCCTCGGAGGCACGGGCATCACCATCGCCGCGACGCCCGCCTTTGCAAAACAGCTGGGCAATGGCCAGCGCTACGCCGGACCGCAGTTCCCCAACCCGGACGTGAGTGCTTCTTGCGAGTCAGACGTTCGCACGCTTGCAGGGCATGCGGCAGCAGCGGTGGCGACATGCCGTGTGGGTGTGCGTGGACTTGCCTGTGCTGCGGGGCCTTCAACGCACACGCGCACAGGATGCTGATTGATCAGGATGCCGCCCTATCCTGCTAGCACCAGGGGCAGTCACGCTGTATGTCTTCGTCGTGGGGCCGTCATCACGTTTGTGTCCACGCACAACGCACGGTGCACTGTTGCAGGTGCAAGCCCAGTACGAGCTGCTGCCACAGTTGAGCAACGTGGTGGCGGTGCACCTGGTGCACGTGCCCGGCACCGACTCGTACCTTTACATGGAGCGGCCCAGCGGCTACCACCCCATCCGCACCATCTGGCAGATTGCAGGTGCGCGCTGCGTGTGAAGCGTGGGCGGTGGTGATGAGGGGCACGGCAGGAAGGGCAGGACGGGTGACGCGCTAGGGCATAGGACCGGTAGCGCTGGTAACGCATAGGATCGGTAACGCATAGGATCGGTAACGCACAGGATCGGTAACGCATAGGATCGGTAACGCATAGGATCGGTAGCGCTGGTAACGCAGCCAGCTGGGAGTCAAGGGAGTCGCTCACTGAATCCATTAATGCACCATGGCCAGTGCAACAGCGTGCGAGTGGCAGATATCTCCAGGCTTCCACACCGAGGGGCAAGCAGGAGCATAGAGGCTCCGGCACTCCACTGACCGTGTCCAGCGCTGTGCTGGCCCCGTGCCGTGTGTGTTGAGCTTTACACCTGGCGCGGCCATCCCTGGTGCATGAGCAGATGAGCATACCTGTAATCTTCAGCACGCTCATCACCCTGGGCTAACCCCAACTGCCTCCCCTGCCGCCCCCTCGGCCTTGGGGTCGCTGGAAAGAGGCTTCCGGCCAGCTCCAATGCCTGGCGCTTTCCACCCGTGTGTGTACGCGAACGCAGGCACGTTTGACCTCGTGACGCGCGCGTGGACGCCCGTGGACACGCCGGACGGGCTTTTTTGCTGCGGGCACACGCTGTCAAGCAGCGGGCAGGTGGTGATTGTGGGAGGGCACCGGCAGGTGAGAGCCAGGGCACTCACCACATGAACTGCAAGAGGCCCCTGCTTTTCCAGCAGCCTGAGTCACGCGCTGCCACAATTGGCTGTGGGTGCCTTTCTATATCTCAGCACCCACTGGTCCGTTCTCAGCGGCCCGTGTGTGCCTTTGCAAGCCAACCTCTGAGGTCCTTGTGTAGGACATTGGGCTGTCACCAATTCAGTGCGTGTGGAGCTGATGTACTCACGGAATGAGCAACGTCGCTGCCCTGTGTGCTCAACCCCACCCACCCACTCACACACACGCATGCGCAGAATGCTGGGTTCCCGTCGGGCCTGCTGAGCGTGCGCTTCTTCGACCCACGCAACGACTCGAAGAACATCATCAAGGTCACGGAGCTGGGCTGGCAGCGCTGGTGAGAGCAGGGCGCAGGCTGACTTGCCTGTACTCTCGCCAGACATTGGCGCTGCGTGGCATCCGTCACGCGCATGAGTCACGCAGCAGACCAAATGTACGTGCCCAATTAGCGCACTTGCATACTCTCAGCGTTGCTCCCTGCATGCCCACGCCGTCATGGCGCGCAATGGCGACCAGCCCGGGCCACCGGCCTTGTCAAGATCAGACCGGGCGCTGCTGCTGCTCATGTTGGCTGCTGCTGCTGCTGCTGCCGTGGCCGCAGGTATGCCACGCCCACCCTGCTGCCAAACAGCCAGGTCCTCGTCATGGGAGGCACGCAGAACGTGGGCGCGGGCTCGCCGCCAAACCCCGAGTTCGAGGTCTTCACGCCGACCAACAGCCACCAGTTCCCGCTGCCTTACTACGATGTGGAGCCTACCTACTTGAAGAAAGTCAGGCAGGTGAGAGTTGGGCGCGTGGCGGGTGATTCACACAAGGTGTTAGTGCGGTGGGTCAGAGGCGGGCCAGGGAGTTGCTAGCCAATCGTCTTCCAGAGCGGCTCGGTGGACAACCCTAACCGAGGGAGAAGAAGAGGGTCAGTCAGGTGGGCTAGGGACTCAGTGCAGCAGCACGAGCAAGCTGCGCCGCAGCCGCAGCGTCGCCATAACCGCTGGCGGAACGACAGCCTACAGCGCAGGGATGCTGCAGGGGCGTGGGCGGCGTGTGTAGGGTTGTGAGCCGCTGCCTGGCAAGTGCGTGGCGCGATGTCCTCAACCTTGCCACCTGCACCCACACACGCCCCGTGCTGTGCGTGCGTGCGTGCGTGCGTGCGTGCGTTCACACACAGAACTACTACCCGTTCGACTACGTGCTGCCTACGGGCGACGTGTTCAACTTTTGCAACCGCTGGAGCCGCATCCTGCACGGGCAGTCGGGTGCGTGACGCAAGACACCCTTGAGACGCGCCCGCAGCACACTGCGCCATGCGCTGTTCGCCTACCCTGCACGCACACCAGCACGCAGGCACATGCCATGGCTTTGTAAGCAGCGCGTCAAGGGCGGGAGAGCCCCCAGAAACGACCTTGATACCGCGCCTCCCTCCTTGCTCGCACGTGTGCTGGTGCAGGCACGTATCTGATGCAGGACGGCGAGCTGCTCGCTGGGCCGGATTACCCCAGCGGGTTCAACACGCAGTTCCCCTTCACGGGCACCTCGGTCATGCTCCCGCTCACACCCGACAACAACTACTCCTCGGTGAGTGGGCTGCAGGGTTAGCAGCGTCTTGGCCTGCGGTGCATCCCCATTGCATGGCGTTCACAACAGGCGTCCTGATGCTGCAGCCGTCACAAACGATCGCCAGGCAGGCCTTGCATACGACAGGGCAGGGCAGCACAAACACTGGGCTCAGTGTCTCAAGGACGGATTAAGGTGCTCCAACCACCGTTCTCTTCCTGCTACAAACGCGCTAAGCCAATGGAAGCTGGCAGGTGCTGCTGGCAACCAGCATGGTCGTGTCGCGGCGCAGCAGCATCATAGCACTCGCGCTCGTACTGACTGCGTTTGGGGGCCTGCGTTTCGTGCTGGCCGGGCCGCACTATGCTGGCCTTGGTGCTGCCTGCCTCACCATACACCATATCTGTACACTTCTTGCTTTACTGTTTACGTTTTCAGGTGGACATCATCGTGTTTGGAGGAGCGCCCGTCAAGTCCAACAACGACATTATGGTGCTGGCGGCGCGCAACAGCCAGCGCATCACCGTGTCGTGGAACCGCACCACCAGTGAGTTTGCAAGGCCGTTTTGCTGGCTTGCTTGGCCTTGGCAAGTGAGGAGTGCACAACGGGCATCCAGTAGCGCAGCATGGTAAACCGAACCAATCTCCCGCCTGGGCATTGCTCACCCCACCTTTGGCTGCCTGTGGGGCTGGTCTTGCACCCAGCTGTGCGGCCCTGCTCATACCGAGCTCTGGCCATCTCTTGTGACGGCTGCAGCATCATGACACCTTCGTGAACGCCATGCAATCATGATGATAATGATGATGATGACGACGATGATGATGATCATACAGAGCTCTGCCTCTGCACTTGTGTGGCGTGCAGGTGCGTCGTCACCCTGGCGCTACTCCTTCAGCGACTGGACCACGGAGGACATGGGTGTCCCGCGCGTGATGGGAGACTCCACGCTGCTGCCCAATGGAGACGTGCTGGTGCTCAACGGGGCACAGGTGCGCCCGTGCAAAGGGTCAAGGGAGCAGCAGCAACATCATCATCATTGCACGGCGTTCACGACAGGTGTCGTGATGCTGCAGCCGTCACAAAAAAGCAGCAGTGCGCTGGTGTGTGCTGTGTCGTCGT
>QAXK01002986.1:0-11492 GCA_004335735.1 Chlorella sp. KRBP | reverse complement strand
ATGATGATGATGATGATGATGATGATGATGAATGATGATGATGATGATGATGATGATGTGCAGATTGGCGGGCGTGGCTCGCGTCCCAGGGCCATGGCGACGAGGGCGAGCTGCCCGAGGGTTTAGACCCCATGCCTTACCACGCCGCCAACGTGCTACTCCATGCGCTGGCTTCTGGGCTCGTCACCTGGTGCGTGCTGTACGTGTGTCGAGCTTCACATCTGGCGCGGACGTCTCTGGCAAGCAGAGGAGCACACAGGCCACGTAGGCAGCAGTAGAGCAGGGAAAGGGCCCAGAGCCGAAGCACACAGGCATGACAAAACCCGTCCAAGTTGCTGCCTTGGCTGGCAAGAGGCGGCCCTTGCTGTCAAGCCTTCCACGATGTGCACTGATGCCACCTGCTCACGCACGCGTTGCAGCTGACCAGCTGCTGATGCGCCTGGCATGCATGCGGCTCCCCACCCTCATCCCTTCTCATTTTTCTTGCCTTTTGCGCTCTCTCCCTCTCAACCCGCACAGGCTGGCCTATGAACTCTTCACTGTGCACCTACCTACGCCTCTTCATTCTTCTTACCTTTTGCGCTCTCTCTCTCTCCCTCCCAACCCGCACAGGCTGGCCTATGAACTCTTCACTCTGCGCCTACGCCTCTTCATTCTTCTTGCCTTTTGCGCTCTCTCTCTTCCTTCCAACCCGCACAGGCTGGCCTACGAGCTCTTCACGCTGCGCCTACGCATCACCGCCCACCACCACCACCACCACACGGCGGCATCCACCGCCAGCACCCACGCCAGCATCCCCACTCGCCACACTGCTCCTGCAACCAGCACTGGGCTCCCAGGCTCAGGGAGGGCTGTCACCGCCGGCGCACCTGCACACGATGCCAAAGCGGGGAACCTCAAGCGTGTGGAAGTTGTGGAAGAGGAGGAGGAGGGCGAGGAGGAGGAGGAGGAGGAGGGAGTGCGGGAAGGTGGAGGCGAGCCTGACAGCAGCCAAGCGTATGAGGCATGTGTCGCCGCGACCGGACTGAGCCGCTCAATGCACGAGGCACTGCACTTGCACCTGCCGGTGTGGTGCTCGGGGCTGGCCTTTGCGCTGCACCCCGTGCACACAGAGGTGCGTGCTGCGACCCCAGTATCATCTGCTTGACTGCTTGCGGTGAAGAGCACGCCCAGGCTGTGCGGCCACAGCGGTCACGTGTTGAAACGGAAGATCAAACGCCCGCACACGGGGCAATTGCAATTGCATCAAAATTGCAGCATTGGCAACATGCAATTGCAACATTGCAACACGCACTCAGTCTGAAAAGACGACTCATTGTAACGTGTCTGTGCGCTTGGAATGCGATGCAGGCAGTGGCTGGCATCGTGGGGCAAGCCGAGCTGCTCTGCGTGTGCCTGGCCGTGCCAGCGCTCCTCCTCTACTTTTCAGCCTGCTCCCTCGACCACCCACACAGCCCCAGCCTCAATCTCAGCCACACCCTCAAACGTTCCAAAGCCGGAGGGAAAGGAGGGGCAGGGCAAGGGAAAGGCGAGGAGGAGGCTGGCGGGTGGCAGTTCGGGCGGGGCGGGGGTCGAGGAGAGGAGTGGGTTAGCCACTGGGGCAGGGTGGGGGGTGCCGTGCTGTGCATGCTGTCGGCGGCCCTGTGCAAGGAGATTGGCATCACGGCGGCGGGGTGCATGCTGGCGTACGACGTACTGCTCGTACCGCTGGCTGGCGGTACGGCAGCGGTACGAGGGGACGGCGGTGGCGGAACCGTGGTGAGGGAGGCAGCGGGAGGAGGCAAGGAAAGAGCAGCGGCAGCAGCGGCGGCGGCGGCGGCACCGCGGCATGAAATCAGCACACAGCAGCAACAGTCAGGCACGGGACGTGGTGGAGGCAGCGAGCAGCAGGGAAGGAGCGGCAGGCAGGGCAAGGCAGGAGGGGCAAGCGGAGGCGTGCGGGCTTGGGCGGCAGCGGTGCGGCTGGTGGTGCGGCAGCGCAAGTGGGCGAGGATGGCGGTGCCGGTGCTGGTGGTGCTGGCGTATGTGCGGGCACGGAGTCTGGTGGCGGGGGACCAACTGGTGCGCATCTACCGCAAGGTGCGTGCGGGTTTGTTTTGTTGGCGGGTTTGCCGTTCGCTCTTGTGGTGGCGGGGGATCAATTGGTGCGCATCTACCGCAAGGTGCGTGCGTGTTTGCTTTGTCGGTGGGTTTGCCGTTCGCTCTTGTGCTGGCGGGGGAAGGACTCGTGTGCATCTACCGCAAGGTGCGTGCGGGTTTGCTTTGTTGGCGGGCTTGCCGTTCGCTCTTGTGGTGGCGGGGGATCAATTGGTGCGCATCTACCGCAAGGTGCGTGCGGGTTTGCTTTGTTGGCGGGCTTGCCGTTCGCTCTTGTGGGGGTGGGGGAAGGACTCGTGTGCATCTACTGCACGGTGCGTGGGCTGGTCCCCTGTGGCCCCCCTGGGCATATCATCAAAGCAAGGATGCTAACCAGCCCACAAATCAGGGCGTGTTGGGCAGCATCATTTGCTCCCATTGATTGACGAAAGGCGGAGGGGCAACCCGTCGCAAACCTTGTGCCATATCCCAAGCAGCACGCCTCTGTGCTATGCCCTGCACTCACTCACGCAGGTTGAGAACCCGATCCCTTTCCTCCCGGACGCCACATCACGCGTGCTAAGCACTGGCTACCTGCACGCGCGATATGCCGGGCTGCTGCTGTGGCCAAGGCACCTGTCTGCCGACTGGTCCTTCCCCTGCGTGACCATGGTGCACCAGGTGAGGGCTTAGGATTAGGGCTAGGCGGCTGGCCGTTTGGAGGGCTTAGGGTTAGGACTAGGCGGCAGGTGTTGGCAATGATACAGGTGGCGCAGCGGAGGAAGACAACACCGTGCAGGTGTGTGGTGTTGCAGGTGGGGCATTGTATCCACCCAGGCACGCTTCCAGGCGCAAGCTGTCAAGGTCATCCACAGTCGCCGTAGTAGCCCTGTTCTCGCTGCAGCACATCACACGGGCGCTGACACTGGCCACGCCCCACGGTGTACAGGTGCTGCTCCTGTTACGCCATCCTCACCCCAATCTTACCTCATACTTGCTCTATGCTCACCCCATACTCACCCCATACTCACCCCATACTCACCCCATCCTGCAGGTGCACGACAGCAGGAACTTTGCCACCCTGGCCCTGTACGCCTACCTCCTGTCCGTTGCCCTCCTAGCATGTCCCTGGAGGGTGCCCTTGCGCTGGTGGCGGTGGGCAACGACTGGGCAGGCGATGACGGGGCAGGCCACGGCGGGACAGGCAACGACGGGGCAAGAGGCGGGCGGCGCGGCTGATACGGCGGGGTGGCGGCTGACGGTGCTGGTGGGTCTCATGGTGGGGCCCTTCTTCCCCGCCTCCAACGTGCTGTGTGAGTGCAGCCATGGCCTAACAGCCTGCGCTATGCACACCGGAACACTCTAGCACACTTAGCAGCATCGTGACCAGGAGCATCCGTGTGTTGAGCTATCTCTGGCAAGCAGATGGGCATACAGGCAGTGTAGGCAGCAGTAGAGCACACTGTGTGTGTGTGCGCTTGCAATCGGGGCAGCCCAGCCGCGGCGAGCAAGATAGCACGGATCAGCAGCGAGGAAGATTAGGCACTGTGCGTGTGCCACTTGCATGTTGGGGCAGCCCGGCCATGAGCGCTGTCTGTTCCTTTCCCATTTGGTGGTTACGCACATTGCAGTCTACGTGGGCACGTTTATCGGCGAGCGTCTGCTCTACTTTCCCTCGGTGGGCGCGGTGCTGTTGCTCTCGGAGCTAGTGTTCCCCTGTGCAATGGCCACGCTGGTACAGGTGAGAGGGAGGGAAGGAGTGAGAGTGGGAGCAAGGGAGGGAGCAAGGGAAGGAGGGAGGGAGTGGATGGGTTGATGGGGTAGGGTAGGGAAGGAGGGCCCAGTGCGATGGCCACGCTGGCGCAGGTGAGCGTGAAGAAGAGAGAGCCAAGGGAGGGAGAGGGTGTGTGACGCATGGCTTGCAGTGCGTCATGGCGTGACCGCCTTTCTCACGCGCGCACACATACACGTGCATACACATGTACTAACGTCGCGGTTTTGCCATCGCAACCTCCACGTAACTGTATGCCCACCACAGGTGGGCTGGGGTTCACACTTGCAGCCGCTTCCCACCCCTTACACAGCCTCAGCACCCGTCAGCAAGCAGAGAGAGGGAAGGCAGGCCCCTTACACAGCCTCAGCACCAGTCAGCAAGCAGAGAGAGGGCAGCCAGGCGCGGCAGCGACCCCGCCGCTCCCTCCTCCGAGCCCTACTGCGCGTGGCAGCGCGTGTGCTGGCGGTGGTGCTGGGAGCCGCGGTGGCGGTGGCGCTGGTGGCGGCAGCGGGCAGGACCTGGACGCGCAACTGGGACTGGCTATCTGAGAGCACCCTCTTCACCTCGGCCGCACAGGTTTGTTTTATGGCGTTGTTTGCGTCGCTGCCATGGTCTGTGTCCGTGGCCCCCTCCTGAGCCCTTGCATTGCCAAGGGCACGCTGCTGTCCGCGTCCAAGGCGAGCCAATGAGCTGGCATGGACTTTGCTTGGCGAGGAGGCCTGCCTGGCGATCTTTTGTGACGGCTTCAGCATCATATGCCTGCCGTGAACGCTATGCAATAATGATGATGATGATGAACGAGGTGGTGGGTGGTGCCCGATCCCTCACCTGCTACCGCCGCAGGTGTGCGGCGACAGTGCAAAGGTGGCGCTCAACAACGGCATCCTGGCGCGGCGCTCCCGGGCCTTTGAGGCGGCGTTGGCGCACTTTGAGCGTGCCAGGCGCCTGGAGCCTGGGTACTGTGAGCCTGGATACTGGATCGGCAGCACGCTGGTCAACCTTGGTGCGGATTAGGGCCAGGGTTGGGCTAAAACAGGCCACAAAATCACTTGGCGCTTGGTGGACTGGCCGCCTGCCCTCAAAGCGTCATGCCCTTTGCTCACCTGCCTTTAAAGCGACGTGGCCTCTGCCTGCTGCAGATGGCTGTCCACCTCATCTGGCTCCATCCGGCTCTTGGCGTGGTCTGCCCCCTGTCAAAGCGCAGGCCAAGTGAGCCAGGGCGTGCAGGAGTTGGAGGAGGCTCTAGGGTGCAAGTGGGTGGCGGCAAACGCCCTGTCCGCGCTCAACACTCTTTACCAGGTAACCTCAACTGGCAGGTAACCTTCCTCTGGCAGGGCCTGTCCGCACCCTTGCTCACACCGCCCTTCTTTATTCACGCCTTTGTCCTCTCTGCTGCTCCTCACGCGGTCCTCTGTTCACGCCGTTTATCCTCTCCTTTCCTCACCTGCTGCTCCTCACGCGGTCCTTTGTTCACGCCGTTCGTTCTCTCGTTTCCTCACCTGCTGCTCCTCACGCGCTCTGTTTGCCCTGCTTATTGCCGTGTGCGCAGCTGATGCAAGAGACGGCCACACCTGGGACGTCAGGACGCGCCTTTGCCATGGCTAGATGGGGTGCGCTGCTGGTGCAGCCGCGCGTGGGGCGCGCAGCAGAGGGGTGCGTGCTCCGACACCTAGGCAAACGTGCCTGAGCTGGGCTAGGGCAGGCACTTGTCAGCGATGAGGCAAGTTACCGGGGCACGAACGCAAACCTCAGAAGTCTTTCACGCACATACCAACATGGCTGTACTTGGCACCTTGTGATATACGGCCGCCGTTTTTGCCGCTGCTGCAACCCGCAGGTGTGAGGTGCTGGAGACTGCGGCTCTCACATACCTGCTCGGCTCAACATCCGGCCAGCAGCAGCAGCAGCAGCAGTTGCGGGCTCCCAGTGAGCAGGACGTGGTGTCGGCGGCCCAGGCCGTGGCACTGTGTGAGGGGGCCCTGGCAGCACAGGTGCAGGCGCAGGCGGCCGCTCCTGGTGACGACAGCTCAGCTGCTGGAGGCGGCGGTGGGAGGGGTGGAGAGGAGGGGGCGTGGGCGTGGCAGGAGTGCCCGGCAATGCAGGGCGGCGAAGGCGCAGGTGAGCGTGGCCCAAAGCAAAAGGGGCCAGCAGCTGTATGCAACTGCATGCAAGCGATGTGCGGCCAGAGTGACACATGGCAACAGACTGTCGTTCGTTGCACCCCGTGGGTGCGGATGCGCGCAGGCCCCCAAGGCCTAGGTGCAGGTGCGCCGTCCTCGTCCTCTCCTCGGCAGCAACCGCAGTGCCTGGACCCTGGCAGCCTGCCCCTCAGGACGCCACAGCTACCCAGTGCGTGCACTCGGCAGGCACCCGGCACCGCGCATGTGTGTCTTGGTGTTCGAGGTTCACAGGTTGCGCCGTTCAGCACGTTCTTGTGTGGCTGTGGCTCATCCATCTGCAAGCCCGCTCGTACACCTTGCCTTCCCCCTGCCTGCTAACCTTTCCTCGCCGGCTGTCACTGTGTCATCATCATCATCATCATCATCATCATCATCATCATTGCATGGCGTTCACGACAGGTGTCACCGTGTACGCTCCCCTCGACCAGACAAGCGGGATGCCAGCCTGATCAATCACTCGAAAGCCAAACACACATCTTGTGCCCTACTAGACAAAGTATACATGGCCACGTGCCCGCACGCAGGCACCCAGGCATCGGACCTCCTAGAGTGCGTGCGCTCCCGGCGCTCCGTCTACCGCGCCCTCAGTGCCCACGGCCCCACCGCCCGCCCCACCCGCCTGGCCCTCTACTCCTACCTTGACCTCGTTCGCAGCGGGAGCATCAGCAGCGCCGGCGGCGGTGCCGGTGGTGGTGGTGCGTCCAGCTCTGCAAGCCCTGGTGGTGGTTTGGGGGCGCGCCGCATGGCGGCGCCAGGGTGCCGCGGCAACGCCAACCAGTGGCTGAACGCTTGGGGTGCAGCGCCTGGGAAGGCTTATGCTAAGAGGGGGGCTGGGGGGAGCGGGGGAGCGGCGGCGGCGGGGTGGTGGATGGCCAAGGGAAAAGGGAAGGAGCCCAAGGAGCCGCCGCGTCTGGCTATGGGGGGAAGTGGCGAGGGGAGGGGGGATGGAGGGGAGGAGGAGAGCTTTGAGAGGCTGAGGGAGGAGGAGGAGGCGGGGAGGAGCTTTGCCGCGCACACCTACCTGGTGCACAGGTGCGTGGGCTCGATGGGAAGCACCATCATCATCATTACACGGCATTCGCAGTTGTCACGTATAGCAAACCGGCGGTGCTGCAGACAAGAGGGCTCACGCGCCAATGTTGGAAGCATGGATTTGGGCGTGTGGCGGTTTGTGCGAGGTTGGAACAGCAGCGAGCCCAAACTGGCACATCACTGACCTGCGCCCTGGACATTGTCAAGTCGTTTGCCAGCTTGCCTTGAGTGCGCCACAACGGTTGTTCGCCAATGTGGCGTCGTGAGCGGCCGCATGCAATGGATCACACCCGGTGTTGTTCCTGCAGGCTGCAGTCGCTGGACGCCGAGGACCCCTGGCTTCAGTACGAGTGGGGCCTCATCCTGGCCAAGCACCCGGGCAGGGGTGCCGACGCCGTGCTGCACCTCTCCGTGGCAGGGCTGCTCTTCGCCAGGCTGGCCGCAGCGGCTGCCCAGGCACCGACGGGCGGGAGCGCGCCCAAGGTGAGAGCGACTGTGTGATGGGCAAGCGAGATGGGCCTTTGCTTCCGTTTCGGAATCTCCATGCTGCATCGGCCCCAGCTTTAGCCTCTTGCAGCAACGGTGGACCTCTTGTGCAACTCCACAAGCAGGATTTACTGATGCGAACAGATGTCAGCAAGTATGACACACACCCGCCCTGCGCAGGTGGAGGGTCTGGACGGGCGTCCGCTCCCCCCCGACCAAGCATACGGCACGTCAGCGGCAGCGTTGTGGGACGCCGCCGTGGTGCTCATGCAGCGCCGCCACCTCGCCTCCAACGCCGTGCTGCAGAGCCAGCAGGCCAGCAGCGCCTGCGAGGTGGCGTACCGCGCCGCCGAGATGCGTGCGCTGGCGGTACGGTGGTTGGCGAGTGCTGTGGGCGGCAGTACAGCTCAGGCGGAGAGGCTGGGGAGGGCCAGGCGGCAGCTGGGGGCACTGCAGCGGCAGGCGGGCGTGCTGAGGCTGCACGGTCAGCGGCTCGTGGTGGCGGCGCAGGCGGACGGGGCATCGGTGTCGCAGATGGAGCTGCAGATTTGCGTGCACGCGCTATCCTCCACGGACAAGTTCATCGGGGAGGTGCAGGAGCTGCTGGCGGCATGAGTTGCCCGTACCGCGCCGTGCGGGACGCGCGGGAAGTGCGGCGGCGATGGAGCTCTTGCCTACACTGGAGCGATGGCAACGCCTTGACGACGCGATGAGCTCTTGTGCGTGTGGCCCCTCGTGCTGCTGTCGTGGCTAGTGTCTCGGTGACCTGGACCTTTGGTCGCCGAACCGCTCCCTGTCGACGCATTCTTTTGCTCATCACTGACAATTGGTTTCGCATATAGAGGCAGCAGTTCTTTAGCAGCAGCAGCGCGTCGCAGTGTGCGCTCACCATGCCACTCGTCGGGACTGCTGCAGCGATGCTCCTCCAGGGCGACGCGCTGAACGCAGCTCCGCAAGCAGCAGCAGCAATACCACCCGCATCGTCGTCTCCGTTGGGCGCTGGCCTTGCGGAGCGGGGCGCTTCCGGCCCTGCGCAGGACCACCAGCAAGGAGGAGCAGGAGCGCAGCAGCAACTGCGGCACGACAGTGGCTCTGGACCTCCTCTTGCTGCAGGCACACAACAAGGAGGAGACCCGGGGCCGGGGCCATCTCACTCGCCACACGAAGCGCCAGCGTATGTGGCGCGGCACACCTCCTTGGATACACGCAATCCAGAGCCCGCAACAGCAGCAACCTTCCGGCCGGTGATGCCGATGCCCAGGCCCAGCAGCAACCAGGCCTTCTCGTCCGTGCCAGGCGCACTCCCGATGGCGCTCCCCAAGGCCAGCAACACGTTCCACCTGGCTCCACCACTTGAACCAGCCAGCGTCACGGATGGGGGCGGGATGCCGCTCCCGTCCCTCACGCTGCCACCCACAGCGCTGCCCCAGCCGCAGTCCGCAGGCCAACCACTGTACCAGCAGCAGCAGCAACCGGTGCACCTGACGATCCCACCTCCACACCCACAGCAGCAGTACCAGCAGCAGCAGTACACGGCGTTACACTCCCCTTCCCGTGTGCCCGCCGCGCCCACCCAGCAGAATCCCTTCCCCCACCACCACCACCGCCCCAAGAGCCTCACGCCAAGCAGCTTTGCTCCCTTTGGCGGCGGGGGCCTGTCCCGATCCAGCGGACTGGGCGGGTGGCTGGACGGCAAGGATGTCGCGGCGGCGGCGGCGGCGGCGGCGGCCGGGTGGGAGCAGAACAGCGAGGAGCACCGGGGCAGCACGCACGAGGACGACGAGGAGGAGGAGGAGGAGCATGAAAAGGTGTGTATGTGCGAACTCTGTGGGGAGGGAGGGCATGGCCGGCAGGTGCTGCGCTCCCTCAGTGTGCTTGCTTGTGCTGCGCGCGTGAGCGGCTATGTCGTGCACCCGACGCGTGGGTCAATACTCGCTGTATACCTGCTGCCGCAGGTGACGCGCCAGCTGCTTGCGGCAGTGCTCCGGCAGGAGCAGAGCAAGCCCCGCCACCTGCGGCACCACAGCTGGGGCACCACGGCCATGCGCAGCGGTGGCAGCGTGGACGGCGTGCTGGGGGGCGGCGGCAGCGGGGGCGCGGGGCAGAGGTACCAGAACCCGCTTGTACCGCCGTCGCATGGAGGGCTGGAGCCGTCGCGGCTGAGCACAGAGCTGCCGTGCAGCGGCACCAGCCCACGGCACTGCTCCTTGGACCCCGTGAGTGTTCTTTTTAATAAATCTGGCGCAGCCATGTCCGGCAGACCAACCGTGTTTAGTGTAACGGGGCAGGATGTGGCACTGTTCCCTGGACCCTGTGAGTGTTCTCTCACATCTGGCGCTCCATGTCAGGCACACAGACCAACATGTGTGTTAGTGTGCCATGGCAGGATGTGGCACTGTTCCCTGGGCGGCGTGAATTGCGCTGCTTAGTGTGTTGGGGCAGGGTCTAGGCCAGATCCGGGTTCTAGGACTGGTGCAGCGCGTGGCACGGTTTTCAATGTCTGCAATATCGCGTCCCACATCCCGCATGCATATCGGCGCGGGTGGCCGCCGCGTCAAGGCACCCAAGATCTGCAGCACGGAACGTGTGTGTACCCACGCGTGAACCTCCATGCAGGGCATGGACCTGCCCCGCACCGTCGAGGAGGGTGAGCACGACGATGGCACCGGAGGGGCCATGGCGCACCACCTGGCGTCCGTGGTGCTGGCGCCACGCGTGCGCTCCAGCTACCACTTGGCCAACGGGCAGGCAGCGCTAGAGCTGTTCCTGAGGCTGAGCCGCGCAAGGCAGACGGTGGACTTTACGCGCCGCCAGGTGAGCCTAGTGTGGAGAGGACGAGGGTCATTATTAGCAACTGCAATGGTGGCGGTGGTAGTGCGGCGCCGGTGGCGGTGAAGTGCACAGTGGCCACCAGGTGTATCGTGGCGCTGAGCGAAGGGAAACAGACTTGGTGCCAAGAAGACTTGCTTGCTTCACGCCTGTTGCCGTGCGCGCTTCCCCGTGCGTGTTGTTTGCGCACCTGGTGCGCAGCACGCGATCTTCTCCAGCGGCTGCCGGGCGCGCATGGGCGTGTGGGAGGCGCTCGACATGCTCAACTCGCTGCGCGACTGTGAGTGTGGGATGAGGCGAGGGGCCCTATTCTCTCCTTATTCTCCAACGCCACGCCCGCCTGCCTGCTTGAAAAAGAGATGAGAGACAGATGCACACAATGCAGCCAGGCACATGCTGAGCAGCACATTTGGTCACACTTGTCCTGCCCTTGTCCTGCTCGCCCTGTTGTGCACGGCAGACGAAGCAGAGCTGCTCACCCCCCTCATGGAGCAGTCATCCTCCCACGACCACCTGAGCTCCGCCCCCGCACCCAGCACCCCCACCGCCCGCCTTGAGCCCGCCCCCCGGCCCTCCCACCGCCACGGCGGCCTGGGCTGCTCCAGCACCGCCCCCGGCAGCCCTGCCGGCCCCTCATCATCCGCAGCAGCCCTGCCAGGCGACGCGCTCACCGCGTGTACCTCCATGCCGCTGGAGTCCGACGGGCCGCTGGCAGCCGCAGCGCTGGCGGCAGCGGTGGCCGGCAGCGGGCAGGGCGACCCAGCATCACCGCAGCAGCGGCAGGGGCAGGGGCAGCAGGAGGCGAGCAGCAGCAGCGCGCGGAGTAGCAGTGAATTCAGCCTGTCGCTGCTGGACCATTCGCTGCAGTGCGCAGAGGCGTGCTTGCGGCGGTGGCCTGATAAGGAGTACATGGCGGTGGTGGGGCTGGTGCACCGGCTGGGCATGCTGCTGAGCCACAGGCTGTTTGGCAGCCAGCCGCCCTGGGCCGTGCACTGCCTCGAGGGTTTCCCGGTGAGTCTTCAAAGGATGGCCATGGAAAGTCTGAACCTGGGTGCGGTGCTTGACGGTGCCAGCAAGGTGGGCGTGGTGGCACTTGTGTGCAGGTTGGCTGCCGA
>QAXK01002985.1:0-12271 GCA_004335735.1 Chlorella sp. KRBP | reverse complement strand
GCCGTCGAGGAGCAGCTCGAGGTAGCCGCCGATGGAGGTGAGCGGGGTGCGCAGCTCGTGGCTCACGGTCGCGAGGAAGGCGTCCTTGTACTCGTCCAGGGCCCGCAGCTCGCGCATCTGGAGGGCCTGCACCTCGAGGAGGCGCTGGTGGACGATGGCCTGGGCGACGACCGCGGAGAGCTGCTCGACCGCCCGCACCTCGTGGTCGGTCCACGGCCGCGGACCGTCGACGGTGACGCACGCCAGCAGCCCGAGCCCGCGCTCGGTGATGCCGACCGGGACGAGCAGGAGGCCGCGGGCGCCCGTGAAGCGACGCAGCTCGCCGACGACCGCCTCCTGCCGGCTCCCGGGGGCGAGGAGGTCGGGCACGACCAGGCGCCGTCCGTGGAGCAGGTCGTGCGAGACCGGCTCGACGAGGTCGACGAGCTGGGTCGGGGGCAGCGGCAGCTCCGCCAGCCGCGGGTCGTGCCACTGCACCCACTTCCGCAGCCGCCGGTCGTCACCGAGGGTCAGGAGGACGACGCGGTCGACGCCGACGTCCCGCCCGAGCCGGCCGCAGGCCCGGCGCAGCGCCCCGGCGAGGTCGGTCGTGTCGTGGACGCTGCGGGCCACGTCGACGACGAGCTCGTGCAGGCGCAGGGCGTCGGCCTGCTCGGCGGCCAGGGCGGCCCGCTCGGCGGCGACCCGGCGGCGCTGGACGGTGACGGCGACCGCAGCGGCGAGCACCGCGACGACGGCGACGACCGCGACCACGACACCGGCGAGGACGACCCAGGGACCGGTCACGACGTGCCCTCCTCGAACCCGGCCCGGGTCATGACGCCCCACACCTGCTGGCGCCCGCGCAGGCTCGCCCACCAGCCCTCGAGCCTCCACCACACGGTCATCTGCCGGTAGCCGACGTTCTCGAAGACCGTGGCGGCCACGCCGACGGCGAGGTCGCGCCAGCGGTGGTAACGGTGGAAGGCCCACTCCTCGACCGACATCGCGGCGAGGGTCACGACGACCGCGTACCCGTAGGACACCGCGAGCAGGAGGAGCGCGTAGCGGACGTTGACGGCGTCGAAGAGCAGCCCGACCGGGACGACGACGAGGCCGACCACCTCGAGCAGCGGCGCGACGAGCTCGAAGAGCCAGTAGTACGGCAGGCCCAGCCAGCCGACCCGTCCGTAGCGTCGGCGGAAGAGCATGCCGCGGTAGGCCCAGAGGGTCTCCCACAGCCCGCGGTGCCACCGGCTGCGCTGGCGGCGCAGGACGGCGAGGGTGCTCGGGACCTCGGTCCAGCACACCGGCTCGGGGACGAAGACGATGCGGTAGGACCGGCCGGCGTCGCGCATCATCCGGTGCACCCGCAGGCACAGCTCGAAGTCCTCGCCGATGCTGTCGGGGTCCAGGCCGCCGGCGGCGATGACGACGTCGCGTCGGTAGACCCCGAACGCGCCGCTGATGAGCAGCAGGGTGCCGATCGCCGCCCAGCCGGTGCGGCCGATGAGGAAGCTGCGCAGGTACTCCATCACCTGGACCCGCGCGAGCCACGAGCGGGGCATCTGGAGGCGGACGAGGCGCCCGGCGGTCACCGTGCTGCCGTTGACCGCGCGGACCGTGCCCCCGGCCCCGACCACGCGGTTGGGGTCGTCGATGAAGGGCTGGGTGACGCGCACGAGGGCGTCCGGCTCGAGGATGGAGTCGGCGTCGATGATCGCGATGATCGGCTCGCGGGCCGCGTTGATCCCCGTGTTGATCGCCTCGGAGCGACCGGAGTTGGTCTTGGAGACGACGAGCAGGCGGGTGTGGCCGTTGCGCGGCACCAGCACCTGGCGCACCAGCGCCCGGGTCGGGATCTCGCCGGTCGGTCGCCCCGGGACGGGGACGAGGTCGAAGGCCTCGGTGAGGACCGCGAGGGTGGCGTCGGTGCTGCCGTCGTCGACGACGACGACCTCGTGCTGCGGGTAGCGCAGGGCGAGCAGCGCCCGCACCGAGGTGACGATGAGCGTCTCCTCGTTGTAGGCCGGGACGATGACCGACACCCCGGGCGCCATCTCGCCGGCGGTCAGCTCGCGCCGGGTCTCCTTCTCGCGCATGTGCCGCCGGAAGCCGGTGGCGGCGAGGCCGACGAGGACGAGGTAGGAGGTGTTGATGAGCAGGAAGTAGGTGAAGACCACCGGGGCGGTGACGCCGAAGAACACCTCGAGGACGTGCTGGCCCACGTCGTGGACCTCGGGCCAGGTCACACCGCCACCCCGGTGAGGCGGGCGTGGGTGAGCGCGGCCCCGGCGGCGGGGACGTGGGCGTTGGCCCGCAGTGCGGTGCGGCCGGCCGGTCCGAGGGCGAGCAGCGAGCGGGCGGCGGCCTCGGCGACCTGCGAGCCGGGGTCGTCGAGGAGCCGGACCAGCACGGGCACGGCACGCTCCAGGCCGTGCTCGCCGAGGGCCTCGGTGGCGGCGCGGCGCAGCTGCTGCGGGTGGAAGCGCACGGTCGCCGCGGCGATGGCGCCGTGGTCCCGGGCCCGCCCCACCTTGCCGAGCGCGGTCACCGCGGCGGAGGCGACGGTGGGGTCCGGGTCGCGCTCGACGAGGTCGACGAGCAGGTCGGCCGCGGCACGCACTCCCCCGACGCCGCACAGGTGGGCGGCGACCGTCCGGGCCCGCGGCGACCCCTCGGCGAGTGCCCAGAGCAACGCGTCGCTCGCCCCGTGCCCGAGCCCGACGATGGCCTCGGCCGCGTCGCCGACGTGGATGCCCTCGAGCCGCAGGGCGTGCAGCACCGGCCGGGCGGCCCGGGGGTCCCCGATCCGGCCGACGGTCCGGGCGGCCTGGGCCCGCACCCGCGGCGAGCGGTCCTCGAGGGCGGCGATCGCGACGTCGGTGCCGCGCCAGTCACGGCAGCGGCCGATGAGGTGCAGCGCCCGCTCGCGGCGGACCGGCGACCAGCTCGTCGCCTCGCGGGCGGCCCGGTCGAGGACACCGTGCGCGCGGAGCAGGTCGACGAGGCCGTCGGCGGCCTCACCCCGCACCTTGCCGAGCAGCCGGACGACGAGCTCGTCGAGGTCGCGGCGGGTCCGGCCGCGCAGGGCGGCGAGGCGGGCGAGCGTCGTGCCGTCCTCGGTGTCCTCACCGGTGGCGACGAGAAGCACCTCGGCGCGCAGCGGCGCGAGCCGGCGCTCCCAGGCCCGCTCGTGCAGCGTGCGGTGCAGCTTGAGACCCACGATGGCGCAGGCCATGAGCAGCGAGGCCGTCGCGAGCCCCGGTCCGGCGACGGCGACGAAGCCGCCGATGCTCATCGTCGGGGTCTGCCGAGGATGCCGTTGACGCGGTGGACGAGCTCGCGGGGGCTGAACGGCTTGACGACGTAGTCGTCGGCCCCGACCGCGAACCCGGCGTCCACGTCGACGTCGCGGGCCCGGGCGCTGAGCATGAGCACCGGCAGGTGCACCCGCGAGTGCTCGCGGATCTTCAGGAGGACGTCGATGCCGGAGAGGCCGGGCATCATCACGTCGAGGACCATGGCGTCCGGCGGGTCGGCGACGAAGACGTCCCAGGCCTCCAGGCCGTCACCGACGCAGACGACGTCGTAGCCGGCCTGCTGGAGCTTGAACTGCACGAGGTCACGGATGTCGACGTCGTCGTCGGCGACGAGGACCCGGGGGCGGGGCAGGGTGTCCACCGGGGCTCCTCTCAGGGGTGTCGGGCGGCCGCGGAGCGGACCATGGACCGCGTCGGAATCTAGGGAGGCCACGCCGCACGGCGATAGGTTCGTCGGTCGATGGTGACCGAACGGTGGAGCCCGACCTCCCCCGCTCAGCGAGGCCGCGGTGTCGGAGCGCGGCGGTACGGTCGCTCGATGAGGTTCGGAGCAGTGATCCCCTGGGCCACCGAGCGCGAGTTCACCGAGCTCGCCGCCGTCGCCGAGGAGGCCGGCTGGGACCAGGTCTTCTCGTGGGAGGCGGTCTGGGGGCAGGACGCCTGGGTCACCCTCGGCGCGGCCGCGATGGCCACCGAGCACATCCGGCTCGGCACCCTGCTCACGCCGGCGGCCCGGTACCGGCCGTGGGACCTCGCCTCACGGGTCGCCTCCGTCGACCGGCTCTCCGGGGGCCGGGTCACCCTCGGCGTCGGCCTCGGCGCGCTCCACGGCAACTGGCTGGCCTTCGAGGCCGACGAGGGTCGCGCGGTGCGGGCCCGCCGGCTCGACGAGGGGCTGGCCGTCTACGCCGGGCTGATGGCCGGGCAGCCGTTCGAGTACGACGGCGAGTACTACTCCGCGACCCCGGTCACCGAGCTCGTGCCGCCACCCCCGGTCCAGACCCCTCACCCGCCGGTGTGGTGCGTCGGGCTGCTCCGGCCGGGCCGCTCGCGGCAGCGCTCCCTCGAGCGGGCCGCCCGCTGGCAGGGCGTCTTCCCCGCGGTCGCCGGTGGCAGCCTCGAGGACCCCGGCTCCCGGCTCACCCACGACACCCTGCGCGAGCTCGTCGACCGGATCGGGTCCTTGCGCTCCGAGGCGGGCCTCACGATGGAGGGCTACGACGTCGTCGTCGAGGGCGACAGCCACGGCGCGTTCGGCGACACCCGTCCCCCGGTGCAGGACTGGGCCGACGCCGGCGCCACGTGGTGGGTCGAGTCGTGGTGGGACCTGCCCGACGACGCCACCGGCCGCGCCGAGCTCCGGCGCCGGCTGGCCCTGGGCCCGCAGCGCTGACGCACGACGCCCCCGGTCCCGCAGGTGCGGGCCGGGGGCGTCGTGTGCGGGGCGAGCCGTCAGGCGTCGTCCTCGTCGTCGAGCTTGATCGAGCTCGTCTGCTGGACCTGCATGAGGAACTCGTAGTTGTTCTTCGTCTTCTTGATCCGGTCCAGGAGCAGCTCGATGCCCTGCTGGGAGTCGAGCGCGGCGAGGACGCGGCGCAGCTTCCACATGATCTTCAGCTCCTCGGGCGCGAGAAGGATCTCCTCGCGACGCGTGCCCGAGTTGTTGACGTCGACCGCGGGGAAGATGCGGCGGTTGGCCAGGCCCCGGTCGAGCTTGAGCTCCATGTTGCCGGTGCCCTTGAACTCCTCGAAGATCACCTCGTCCATCCGCGAGCCCGTCTCGACGAGTGCGGTGGCGAGGATGGTCAGCGAGCCGCCGTTCTCGATGTTGCGCGCGGCGCCGAAGAACTTCTTCGGCGGGTACAGCGCGGCCGAGTCGACACCACCGGAGAGGATGCGCCCGCTCGCCGGCGCGGCGAGGTTGTAGGCGCGGCCGAGCTTGGTGATGGAGTCGAGGAGCACGACGACGTCGTGGCCCATCTCGACGAGCCGCTTGGCCCGCTCGATGGCGAGCTCGGCGACCGTCGTGTGGTCGTCGGCCGGCCGGTCGAAGGTCGAGGAGATGACCTCGCCCTTGACGGCGCGCTGCATGTCGGTGACCTCCTCGGGACGCTCGTCGACGAGGACGACCATGAGGTGGCACTCGGGGTTGTTCGTCGTGATCGCGTTCGCGAGCGACTGCATGACCATCGTCTTGCCGGCCTTGGCCGGGGCGACGATGAGGCCACGCTGGCCCTTGCCGATGGGGGCGACGAGGTCGATGATCCGCGTCGTGATGATGCTCTGCTCGGTCTCCAGCCGCAGGCGGTCCTGCGGGTAGAGCGGCGTCAGCTTGCCGAACTCCGGGCGGCGGCGGGCGTCGTCCGGGGTCATGGCGTTGACGGTCTCGAGGCGTGCCAGCGGGGTGTACTTCGCCCGGTTGTTGCGCGAGCCGACGGTCTGCTGCTGCGGCTCCTCGCCCTCGCGGGCGGCCTTGATCGAGCCGGTGACGGCGTCACCCTTGCGCAGGCCGTAGCGCTTGACCATCTGCATCGGGACGTAGATGTCGCTGCTGCCCGGCAGGTAGCCGGTCGTGCGCACGAACGCGTAGCTGTCGAGGATGTCGAGGATGCCCGCGACGGGGACGAGCACGTCGTCCTCGTGGATCTGCGGCTCGCCCTCGACCTGCTGCGGGGCCGGGCCGCCGTCCTGGCCGCGGCGCTTGTCGCGGTTGCGGCCCCGGTTGCGGCGGCGGCGACCGCCGCGGCCCTCCTCGTCGTCGTCGCGACGCTGCTGGTTGCCCTGGTTGCCCTGCTGCTGGCCCCCCTGGCGCTCGCCCTGCTGGCGGTCCTGACGGTCCTGCCGCTCCTGGCGGTCCGGACGCTCCCCCTGCTGGCGCTCCTGGCGCTCGCGACCCTGCTGGTCGCGGTCACCGCGCTCGCGGGCCTGCTGCTGGGAGCGGTCCCGCTCGCCGGCGTCACGGCCCTGGTCGGTGTCGCGGCGCTCCTCGCGCCGCTCCTGGCGGTCCTCGCGGACCGGGTCGGCCTGGCGTGCCTCGTCGGGACGCCCCGAGGGGGCCTCGGCGCGGCGCTCACGGCGCGGACGGTCCTCGGAGGCCGGGCCGCTCTCGCCGTTCTGGCGAGCACGGATGGCGGCGACGAGGTCGCCCTTGCGCATCTTGGCGGTGCCGCTGATGCCCATGCTCGAGGCGAGGCCCTGCAGCTCGGCGAGCCGCATGGCCGAGAGTGCACCGGACCGGCGCGCTCCCCCGGCTGATGCCGTGGCCTCGAGGGTGGTGGTGTCTGTCACGAAGGATCCTTCCCCTCGCTCGTGGACCGGCTCGAAACGCCGGTCTGGTGGAAGAGACCACACCCGGGCGCGCAGCCACGACGGCTGCCTGCTGTACCCCGGGGGTGTGGAGGGCGTTCCGCCGCAGGCATCGGGCCGTAGGGCCCGGCATCGGCCGCGGACGCAGGTCCCACAGTACCACCGCGATCCCCGGCGACGAGGCACCGCGCGAGAACGCGCCGGGGTCAGCTCCCCGCGATGACCTCGACGGACGCGCCGTGGACGGGGATCCCCGGGGTCAGGACGCGCCAGCCGGCAGGGCCGTGGGCACGGACGGCGTCGACGCGGTCGCGGAGGGCGAGGACGAGCACCGAGGGACCCGCCCCGGAGACCGCTGCGGCGTGCCCGTCGGCGCGCAGCGCGTCGACGAGGGCCATCGAGGACGGGTAGGACCCCCGGCGCGCCTCCTGGTGCAGCCAGTCCCGGGTCGCCTCGAGCAGGTGCTGGGGCGCGGCGCCCACGGCGTGGGCGAGCAGGGCCGCCCGCGCCGAGTTGGCGGCGGCGTCGGCGAGCCGGACCTGCTGGGGCAGCACCGAGCGGGCCCGCGCGGTGGACAGCTGGGTGTCGGGGGCGAAGACGACGGGCTCGACGTCCGGGTGCACGGGGAGGGCGACGGTGGTCGTCCCCGCCTCCTCGGTCCACGAGAGGGTGACCCCGCCGTACACGCTGGCCGAGGCGTTGTCGGGGTGGCCCTCGAGCCGGGCGGCCAGCGAGTTGGCGGACGCCAGGTCGACCGCTCCGCCGTCGCCGCGCGAGACCGACGCGAGGGCGAGGGCGGCGACGATGCCGGTGACGATGGCCGTCGCGGACGAGCCCATCCCCCGGCCGTGCGGTACGGCGTTGACGCACTCGAGGCGCAGACCGGCGGGGGCGCTGACCCCTGCCTCGGCCCAGGCGGTGCGCATCGCGCGGTGGACGAGGTGGCTGTCGTCGAGGGGCACGGCGCCCGCCCCCTCGCCCTCGACCTCGACGACGAGGCCGGGCGCGTCGGTGACGGTGGCCCGGCACAGGTCCCAGACGCCGAGGGCGCAGCCGACCGAGTCGAAGCCGGGCCCGAGGTTCGCGCTGCTCGCCGGGACGCGCACCTCGACGGCGGCCCCCGGGCGCAGCACCGCGCTCACCTCACCCCTCGAGCCCGAGGGCGGCCGCGACCGAGTAGGCGTCGACGGGCACGCGCACCGGCTGGACGTCGGACCCGTCCGCGGTGCGCAGCGCCCACTGGGGGTCCTTGAGGCCGTGGCCGGTGACGGTGCAGACGATCGTCGCGTCCTGCGGAACCCGTCCGGCGCGGTGCATCTTGACGAGGCCGGCGATGCTCGCGGCCGAGCCGGGCTCGACGAACACGCCCTCGGTGGAGGACAGCAGCCGGTGCGCCTCGAGGATCTCGTCGTCGGTGACGGAGTCGATGAGGCCACCGGACTCGTCGCGCGCGTCCTCGGCCTGCTTCCACGAGGCAGGGTTGCCGATGCGGATCGCGGTGGCGATCGTCTCGGGCTGGTCGACGGGGTGGCCGAGGACGATCGGAGCGGCGCCCGCGGCCTGGAAGCCCCACATCTGCGGGCGGCGGGTGGCGACCGGCTCGAGCATCGTGCCGTCGAGCCCCGGTGTGGCAGAGGCGTACTCGGTGTAGCCCCGCCAGTACGCAGTGATGTTGCCGGCGTTGCCGACCGGCAGCACGTGGATGTCGGGGGCGTCGCCGAGTGCGTCGACGACCTCGAACGCGGCCGTCTTCTGCCCCTCGATGCGCGCCGGGTTGACGGAGTTGACGAGCTCGACCGGGTAGGACTCGGCGAGCTTGCGGGCCACGGTGAGGCAGTCGTCGAAGTTGCCCTCGACCTGGATCAGGGTGGCGCCGTGGGCGATCGCCTGGCTCAGCTTGCCCATCGCGATCTTGCCGTCGGGGACGAGCACCGCACAGGTCATGCCGGCCTTGACGGCGTAGGCGGCCGCGCTCGCGCTCGTGTTGCCGGTGCTCGCGCAGATGACGGCCTTCGCACCATTGAGCTTGGCGGCGGAGATGGCCGCCGTCATCCCCCGGTCCTTGAAGGACGCGGTCGGGTTGAGCCCCTCGAACTTCACGAGGACGTTGGCCCCCGTCATCGCCGAGAGGTTCTCGCAGGCGATGAGCGGCGTGCCGCCCTCGTGGAGGGTGACGACCGGCGCCCCGGCGAGGCTGGGCAGGCGGTCGGCGTACTCGCGGATGACGCCGCGCCACTGGTGGGCCACGTCAGGCTCCTTCCACTCGCATGACGGAGGCGACGTCGTCGACCGCGTCGAGCGCGGCGAGGGCGTCGACGGTCGCCGACAGCGCGGCGTCGCTCGCGCGGTGCGTGACGACGATGAGCTGGGCGCGGCCGTCCCCGTCGGGGTCGGCCTGCTGGCGGACGGTCTCGATGGAGACGCCCTGCTCGGCGAAGGCCGCCGCGACCTGGGCGAGCACGCCCGGACGGTCGGCCACGTCGAGGCTGATGTGGTACCTCGTGATCGCCCGGCCGAGGTCGACGACCGGCAGGTCGGCGTAGGCCGACTCCCCCGGTCCACGGCCCCCGGCCACCCGGTGCCGCGCGACCGCCACGACGTCGCCGAGCACGGCCGACGCCGTGGGGTCGCCCCCGGCGCCGCGGCCGTAGAACATCAGCTCGCCGGCGGCCTCGGCCTCGACGAAGACGGCGTTGAAGGCCTCGCGCACGCTGGCCAGCGGGTGCGAGCGCGGCACCATCGCCGGGTGGACGCGGACGCTCACGGCGTCGAGACCGTCGGCCGTGACCCGCTCGCAGATCGCGAGCAGCTTGACGACGCAGTCGTTCTCGCGGGCGGCGCGGATGTCGGCGGCGGTGACCTCGGTGATGCCCTCGCGGTGCACGTCCGAGGACGAGACGCGGGTGTGGAAGGCCATGCTCGCGAGGATCGCGGCCTTCGCGGCGGCGTCGAAGCCCTCGACGTCGGCGGTGGGGTCGGCCTCCGCGTAGCCGAGGGCCTGGGCCTCCTCGACGGTCTCGGCGAAGCCGGCCCCGGAGACGTCCATCTTGTCGAGGACGAAGTTCGTCGTGCCGTTGACGATGCCCATCACCTTGCGGACGTGGTCGCCGGCCAGCGACTCCTGGATGGGGCGCAGGATCGGGATGGCCCCGGCGACCGCGGCCTCGTAGTAGAGGTCGACGCCGTGCCGGGCGGCGGACTCGAAGAGCGTCGGGCCGTCCTCGGCCAGCAGGGCCTTGTTCGCCGAGACGACCGAGGCTCCGTGCTCCATCGCGCGCAGGATGAGCCCGCGCGCGGGGTCGATGCCACCGATCACCTCGACGACGACGTCGGCGCGGGTCACCAGCTCCTCGGCGTCGGCGGTGAAGAGGGACGGGTCGACCGGGACGTCGGGGCGCGGGCGGTTCGGGCGCCGGACGGCGATGCCGACCAGCTCGAGGCGGGCGCCGGCGCGGGCGGCGAGGTCGTCGGCCTGCTCGACGAGCATGCGGGCGACCGAGGACCCCACGACGCCGCAGCCGAGCAGGGCGACGCGCAGGGGGGCACCGGGTTCGTGGGCCATCGCGGGCTGGGTCTCCTGGGTCTCGGTGCTCACGCGTCCGCCACGTCGAGGGCGAGCAGGTCGTCGATCGTCTCACGGCGGACGATGACCCGGCTCTCGCCTCCGCGCACGGCGACCACCGGCGGTCGGGGCGTGTGGTTGTACTGGCTGGACAGGCTGCGGCAGTAGGCGCCGGTGCCCGGGACGGCGACGAGGTCGCCGGGGCGGACGTCGGCCGGGAGGTACTCGTCGAGGACGACGATGTCGCCGCTCTCGCAGTGCCGGCCGACGACGCGCGCCAGGGTCGGCTCGGCCGTGGAGTACCGGTTGGCGAGGGTGCACGAGTAGTCGGCCTCGTAGAGGGCCGGGCGCGCGTTGTCGCTCATCCCGCCGTCGACGGCGACGTAGGTGCGCGCGTGCCCGCCCCCGAGCTCGACCCGCTTGACGGTTCCGACCTCGTAGAGGGTGAAGGTGCTGGGGCCGACGATGGCGCGT
Source organism: Chlorella sp. KRBP (assembly GCA_004335735.1). NCBI lineage: Eukaryota > Viridiplantae > Chlorophyta > Trebouxiophyceae > Chlorellales > Chlorellaceae > Chlorella > Chlorella sp. KRBP. The sequence goes on along the minus strand of QAXK01002985.1, from coordinate 1,627 downwards.
CCCGGCTCGACCGAGACGCGCGGCACCCGGCTGTTGTCGCCGTCACCCAGGGCCTTGAACTCGCGCTCCACGATGTCGGCCATCGCCTCGGCGAGGACGTCGGGGGGCAGCGGGGTGTGCTGCGAGGTGTAGGCGATGCCGTAGCCGCCGCCGAGGTCGATCTCCGGCATCGAGACACCGTGCTCGGACTCGATGCGGGCGTGCAGGCCGACGAGGCGGTGCACGGCGGCCTCGAAGCCGCCGGTGTCGAAGATCTGGCTCCCGATGTGGCTGTGGACGCCGCGCAGGTCGACGGCGTCGGGGTGGGCCAGCAGCCGGACGAGCGCCTCCTCGGCCTGGCCGCCGGCGAGGCTGAAGCCGAACTTCTGGTCCTCGTGGCCGGTGGCGATGAACTCGTGCGTGTGCGCCTCGACACCGACGGTGACGCGCACCATCACCGGCGCGCGGACGCCGAGCTCGGAGGCCAGCGCGACGACGCGGTCGATCTCGTCGAAGGAGTCGACGACGATCCGGCCGACGCCGTACTCGAGCGCCTCGCGCAGCTCGGTGACGGTCTTGTTGTTGCCGTGGAACGCGATCCGCTCGGGTGGGAAGGCTGCGCGGCGGGCGACGGCGAGCTCGCCGCCGGTGCAGACGTCGAGGTGCAGCCCCTCCTCGTCGACCCAGCGGGCGACCGCCGTGCAGAGGAACGCCTTGCCGGCGTAGTAGACGTCGGCGCCACCGAACCGCTCGAACGAGGACGCGAAGCCGTCACGGAAAGCCCGTGCGCGGGAACGGAAGTCGTCCTCGTCGAGGACGTACGCAGCGGTTCCGTGGCGCTCGGCGATGGTCAGGACGTCCAGGCCGGCGACCGTCAGCCGACCCTCGTCGTCACGCCCGACGGACGACGCCCAGAGCTGGGGCAGCAGCTCCATGACGTCGCTCGGGTACGGCAGGTAGAGCGGCGGACCGCCGTAGCCCTCGGCGTGGAGGGCGCCGGCCTCGTGGGAGCGCACGGGTCAGCCCCTCACATGCGCTCGGGCGCCGAGACGCCGAGCAGGTCGAGTCCGTTCGCGAGCACCTGGCGGGTGGCGTCGTTGAGCCACAACCGGGTCCGGTGGAGGTCGGTGACCTCCTCGTCGGCGTTCTGCGGCCGCACCCGGCAGGTGTCGTACCACTTGTGGTACCGCGCGGCGAGGTCCTCGAGGTAGCGCGCGACCCGGTGCGGCTCGCGCAGGTGCGCCGCCTGGGCGACGACCCGGGGGAAGTCGCCGAGGACGGCGAGCAGGGTCGCCTCCGTCGGGTCGGTGAGCAGCGAGGCGTCGAAGCCGTCGGTGCGGTGGACCCCGTCCTCGGCGGCCAGCCGGGCGACGTTCGAGGTGCGGGCGTGCGCGTACTGCACGTAGAAGACCGGGTTGTCGTTGGTCTGCTTGCGCAGCTCCTCGCCGTCGAGGCTGAGCGGGCTGTCGGCCGGGTAGCGGCCGAGCGAGTAGCGGATGGCGTCGGTGCCGATCCACCCGATGAGGTCGCGCAGCTCGATGATGTTGCCGGCGCGCTTGGACATCCGGGCGCCACCGAGGTCGACGAGCTGGCCGATCCGCACCTCGATGTTGTGCTCCGGGTCGTCGCCGGCGCAGGCCGCGATGGC
>QAXK01002984.1:0-14768 GCA_004335735.1 Chlorella sp. KRBP | reverse complement strand
AGGAGGAGGAGGAGGAGCGTCAGGCGCCAGCTGCAACGGCTCTACCTGACGCTTCCGCAGGGCCACAGAGCCACGCCTTTGACTTTGACCTTAGCACAGACGACGACGACGACGAGGAGGGCAGCTCTGGACCAGAGGCCCCAGGCGTGTCACACGGAGAGGAGGATGCTGAGGATTGTGAAGACGAGGGAGGGCGCTGCCAAAGGCAGCGGAAGGACGGTGCAGCGGCCAAGTCCTCCGCGCCGTGGCTCGTCATGGCTCTAGTAGCGGCATTGCCGCTTGTCAGGCGCTAGAGATCCCCCTTCTTGTCCTCCTTTCCTCTGTACCACTGACGCCGACGCGTGATGCGCATGCGTGACCGCATAACCGCTTCCCCGCTTCCCCGACTTGGCTCATTGGCCTTTCAATTTCAAGGCTGCTGCACTGAGCAGACCACCACAGCGTCTCTGCACGCTCGTGGAGCAGCCTGCGCAGGCAGCGGCGCGAGCAGAAGGGAACCCCACTCGAGCTTTCAGAAGAGGAGGAGGATGAGCGGCGTCAATGCGGCTAGCTTGACTGGAGCTGCAGCAGCAGGCGCTGCAGGTGGAGCCGCAGCTGCTGGAGGTGCGCGCGCGCCCTTCTACCTCCTCTGTCACTTTTGCGCGCAACTCGGCGAGAGCTAGCACAAGCTATCAGCACGCAGCCGCTACCATGCAGCAGTGCAGCAGTGCAATTGCATCGCTCGCCAATTGGTGTGGTGGTGCGGCCTCAACGCCTCCCTCCCAAGTCAGGAGCTCCAAAAGCGAGCTCCGCGGTCGTGCCTGCAGGACGCGCGGCAAGCGCCAGCAAGCACCACCTGGTGCACGCTTCATCATCAGCTGCTGTCAGGCGCGCTCCCGCCTCCTCTTTGCGCGGGCTCGCCAACGCCCACAACTTGCAGGTGAGCGGCGCAAGCGGTGCTGATGCTGCACTCGGGAGGCACCATCTGCAGAGCGCGCCAACACGCAGTGCTCTTTGCCTCGCTCGCAGAGGAGGGACGTCTCGGCAGCGTGCTCCTCCTCGCACCGGGGTGAGTCGCCGGCCGCAGCCACCGCCGCTTCCGCCGCCGCCGCGCCGACGGACCAGCACGCGGGCTCCCTCCCGGCCAGGCAGCCGCCGCCCCCCTCGTACCTGCGCTACGAAGTGCGCGTGCGCAGCGCCGCTGGAGTCAGCGATGGGGACAGCATCTCCCTCGTCGGCGGAGCGCCCGAGCTCGGCCGATGGGGCGTCGGCAGGGCGGTGCGCGCCGTCAAGTGCAGCGACGGAGGGTGGAAGGCCGAGTTCACGCTCGACGGCTCGCGCCTCAGCCAGCGCTCCACGCTCGAGTACAAGGTGCGCTGGGCCGCCTGCGCTTCGCGCTTTACCAGGTCACAGTCCACCTCTCGCGCCCTGTCTGGCGGATTGTCTGGTCTGCACCAATCCAACCAAACACCTGGCACCTCGCGCAGTTTGTGCTGCGGCGGTTTGACGGTCAGATCCTGCTGGAGGACGGCGCCAGGCGGGTGCTGCCCGTGGTCCGCAACCCCAACCACAGCCTGGGGGAGCCACTGGTGATCGAGTGCCAGGCGCACTGGCCCATCCTGCTCGTCGCCAGTGAGTCACACTGTACGGCCATCATCATGCGCATTTAGTCAAAGGTTAGGGCTAGGGCTAGGACCATGGCCCCCTGGTCATCAACTTCCACCCCATTCTGCTCATCGCCAGAGAGCCAAGTGTAAGCACTCACTGGCTGCATACAGTACACGTCCCCTGCCTATGGAGGCAGCATGTGTGAGCAGCTGGCAAAAGGGGAGGCCAAGGCGCGATTGCGGTGTGCCGGCTGGCTCCCCGCCCTGCGCAGACGCCCGCCCGCGCCCACAGCCGCAGCGCAAGAAGGGCAACGACATGCTGGGTGCGCTGCGCGACGCCTTTGCCAGCGCGTTTGAACAGCTGACGGCGCCCGTCAGACGCTCCATGAGCCCCCCACCCGCCGCCGCCAGACGTTCCACCAGCCCTCCACCCACGCCCTCCGCCCACACCACCTCCAGCAGCAACAGCAGCAGCGGCGGCAACGGAGCATCCGCTGCCAGCACCGACAGCAGGGGCGGCAGCGTGGACGCAAGCAAGAGCAACGGAAGCAGCGGCGGCGGGTATGCCACGGTCACCCACAGCGGCCCGGGACCCCAGACGGTGCCGCAACGCGGCAGCACCGCCACCAGCACCAACACCAGCAGCAGCAGTGGCAGCAACGGTGCCACAACCAGCAGCATGGACGTGGCCTCGTCGTCCACAGCCACCCGCAGCTCTCCAACTCCGCCCCCTCCACCCCCCGCCGCCCGCCGCAGCGCAAACGGTGCTGCCACTGCGGCCGTTGCAGAGCCTGCTGCTGCTGCTCCGCCGCTCACCATCACCCCGTCCTTACCTGCCATGCCTAGCGGCAACGGGCACAGGGGCACTACCACACCCGTCGCCTCAACAAGCCGCAGCAGCAGCCCCCCACTCCCCACTCCCACCCGCGCCCCTCCAGCCGGCACCGGCGCTCCCCCATTCACCACGCCGCCACCTCTTACAGACGCTGCCTCAGGGCGCAGCGCTCAGGGCACGCATGGAGTCGCCGCGGCTGCACCTTCCGGGGGCGATCGCGCACCAAAGGAAGCAGCCATCGCAATCGCACCCGCTCCTGCTCCAGCCCCCAAGCGCACCCCAGCAGCACCGGCCCCCACCGCTGCTATGGCTACCGTCACAACGCCCCCGCCCACGCCAACCCCCGCCCCAGCCCCACCACCCAAGCCCTCCGCCGCCTTCGCTGCGCCCAAGCCGCAGGCCCCAAGCCAGCAGCAGTCGCAGCAGTCGCAGCAGCAGCAGAGGCGCCAGGATGTGGAGTCCCCGGCTGCGGCCTTTGCCTCCCAGATGCTCGCCAAGGAACGCGGCCGCACCACCCCACCTGCCGCTGCTACCGCCCTCGTCCCGCGCTCCAGCAGCACCAGCAGCAGCACAGCAGCAAGCGCACTCACCTCTCGCTCAAGCGCACTCACCACCACGAATGGTACCGCCAGCGCTGTGGCGGTGCCACGCCACGCCAAGAACAGCAGCACGAGCGCGGCCGGCAAAGCCTCCAAGAGCAGCAGCAGCAGCGCAAAGCACCAGCGTCAGGGGAAGAAAGAGAAGGAGGTGGAAGCGGAGGCGGAGGAGGTGGCAGTGATGTATGGGCCTCACCTGCCCGTGACGGAGGATTTGGCGCCACTCAACAACAGCGGGCTGGTGGCAGTGACGGTGGTGGTGTCGGGCTTCAGATGCCAGCCAGGCAAGCAGCTGGTGCTCACCGGTGCTGCCTCTCAACTGGGCAAGTGGTGAGCGGTGGCGGTGTGGAGCTTTTGGCCTCTGGTCTGCTTTGGCGCAGCAAGGCTCGAATGAGCAACTCATTAGTCCACAGGAGGCACGCCAGGTTGTCGGGTAGGGCCAACTGCGTGCTGGTCAGTGTCTCGATGTTTTGCCTGCAGGAGCATCCCTCACATAGGATGTCGCTGGTGGCGTGGATGTGACTTTGTTTACACCTGTTTGGTGCCCTCTTATGTGTTGACGCAGGAGCATCCCTCACTCGGTGCCCCTGGTGGCGGGTGACGATGCCGAGTGGCTGGCCACGGTGCAGGTGCCCCTCGTGGACGCTCTGGTGGGCGTGGAGGCAAAGCTGGTGCGTTGTTGCTGTGTGAAGGGAGAAAGGAGGAAGGGCATGGCTAGGGAGCTGTATGAGTGGATTGGACCCGTCCAGCGTCCAGCGGCAGCGTCATCCATGTCGTGACGCCCTTGCCATTGCACCTGGTCCGCGCGCAGGTGTGCGTCAAGGACTGGCCGTCGGTGGTGGCGGCGCTGGCGACCAACGGCAAGAAGCGCAACCACGTGGACGCTGAGTGGGAGCAGGGCTCTAACCGCATCATCAAGGTACAGAATGCAGGCTCCTGGCGTCGTTGCCTGGTGCCTTACTGTACCGTGCTCCTTGCGAGTCAACAACTGGCAACAACTGGCAACAGCGACACCGGATCCTCCACACACTGTACGCAGATTACGCCGCCCTTCAGCCCCACCGACCGCTACACCCTCCCGCTCACATGGCAGTGCACCTGGCCCTCGCACCCCGCCACTGCCGCGCCGCTCGCCCACGCCTGCCAGCTCTCCGTCTCGGGCACGCTCGCCGGCCTCCCTCCTCTCCCGCACCTCTCCGACGACCTCGACCACGACGACGACGATGAGAGGCCTTACGCTCGAGACGGCTCGACCTCGCTTCTTGCGCGGCGTAGGAGGCCAGGGAGGCTGCTGCTGGTCGGGAGCCACCCCGCGCTGGGCGCGTGGGACTGGCGCAAGGGGCTGCCCTTCGTGCCAACTTTCGAGGACGAGGAGGAGGAGGAGGTCGCAGCGGCCGGCGGCTGGTCCCCGCTCTCGCCTGGCGGCTTTGAGGACTCGAGCGCGGCCAGGGGCGTGCAGCAGGCCCCGGGCTCCGCATCGCCGTTGGCGTTTGCGCGCTCGCCAGCGATCACCGGGTCGACGTCGCCGGCGGCCTGGGGCGGGAAGGGCAGGGAGGGCGGCAGCGACGCTGGTGCAGGTGGCGTGGACGTGGCGTCTCCGAGGGGCACGTGGACGCTCAAGCTGGAGCTCCCAGTGGGCGCCGTGGTGGAGGCCAAGCTGGTGTGGGTGGATGCGGTGGTGGGCGCGCGGCCGATGTGGGAGGGCGGCGACAACCGTGTGCTCGTGGTACGTGTAAGTGAAGTCGTCATCATCATCGTCATCATCATCATCATCATCATCATCATCATCATCATCATTGCATGGCGTTCACGACAGGTGTCATAATTCTGCAGCCGCCACAAAAAATCGCCAGGCAGGCCTCGCCCAGCAAAGTTCACGCCAGCTCACGTTGCGTTGTGAGCGACGTGCGGCGAGCTGACTGGGATGCTGCCTTTCCTGCTTGCTGCATCCTGTGCCGCATGCATGCCGCAGGCTGGGTCCGCGTCACACCAGCCGTGCTCGAGCGCGCCCACAGCGCACGCGCCCATGCACCGTGTGTGAAGATGATGACTCACGTGCTGCTCTTACCCACTGTGTATGCCCGCAGAACAACCCCAACCGGCCCTCCATGTCCCTCCGCTGGCGCCCTCCCAAGCCCTCCACCTCCCGCCTCACCGGCACCACCACCACCACCACCACGCCACCACCCAAGCGCACCACGCCCGCCCTCCCCCGCCGCATCGGCACACCCCAGGCCACCTCCGACACCACCTCCACCGCCGTCGCCGCTCCCATCCTGCCAGCCCACCTCTCCTCCGCCCCACCCAGCCTCACCCGAGCATCGCCACCCGCCCACACTGTCTATGCCGACGCCTCTGCCCGCGTCGCGGCCGCCATGCCCTCGCCCAGCCCGCCGCCACGCATCGCTGCCGGTTCCAATGCCTGGCCAGGGACCAGCAACGGCAGCGGCAACGCTGCCGCGGTTAGCAGCAGCAACGGCACTCTGCCTGCCACGAGCGGCAAGAGCAGCAGCAGCGGCACCAGCAGCAACTGCAAGAGCAGCGACATGAGCGACATGCCGCCGCCTCCCGACACACCGCACCGCCGCGCCACCACGCCCGCCCCTCTGAGCCAGCCCACCTTCAAAGTGGACCTTAACGCCGGTGCCGCTCTGCGCGCCGCGCGGATGGCAGCCATGTCTTTCATCGCCAAGAAGAGCGTCAAGGCCTCTGCTCCTTCCGCCACCGCTGCCGCAGCCACTACTGCGAGCACCACTGCGAGCAACGCAGCATCTGCTGCCAAGTCCAATGGCGACGCGTCCACCGCTGCAAGCAGCACCAAGGCTGGCGGTGCGCCGGCGGTTGGTGGCGCGGCGGACAAGGCGGCGGCGGGTGGAATCGCCGCGGCCCAGGGCAAGGCTGAGGGCGGGGTGAGGATTGGTGGCAGCAGGGCATCCAAGGATGGAGCGCCGGCAGTGGCCAAGGAGGTGGAGCCGCCGCGCAGTGTGGTTCGCGTCGTGGTGCCCAGCTTGGAGACTCGGACCAACCAGGTGCTGCTGTTGGTGGGCGGTTGCAAGGAGCTTGGGAACTGGTGAGCGCAGGATGAGGTGTTGCCTGTGGTTGGCAAAGATGGGGCTGAGTCATGATGATGTAGCGGTAGGGGCGTTGATAGGAACCTTTGTTTAAGCGCAGTGTGCCCAGGAAGCTTCAAGGTGCACACCTGATGGTGCGCATCCGTCAATGCTGGTGCTTTGCCCGCATCCGGCGTTTTTTCATGCAGGGACCCCCGCAAGGGCTTGCGCATGCAGTTCTGCGAGGGCGGCTCGTGGGTGGCGCTGGCGCCTGTCCCTTACAGCGCCGCGGGCGTGGAGGCCAAGCTCGTGCTGGCGACTCCGCCCAGGTGCGGCGCAGCTTCTCGTGATGTTGTTTGAGTCATCATCGTCATCATCATCATCATTGCATGGCGTTCGCGGCAGGTGTCATGATGCTGCAGCCGTCACACACGATGGCCAGGTAGGTGTGGTGCATGAGGCCCAGGTTGTGTTTGGTGCCGGCCACTGGCCATGAGGTGAAGGTTAGCATGCACGCTGGGTCCGGCTGTAGTGCTCCTGGTGGTCAAGCTTTCCTACCTCTGCCTGCACCTCCTGACCATGTCCCCCTCAGCAACGTGCACCACACGCCGCAGGCACTCCCAGCGCTCCTCCTCGCCTTTCGTGCGCGGCGTGACGCCCGAGCGGCGCACAGAGGAGCAGGACGCCCGCCGCAAGCACCAGCAGCGGCGCGTGGTGACCTCCTTCACCGTGACCGCCAGCTCCATCACGGTCAACTCGACGGCGCTCGCATCCGCGCGGGAAGAGGAGGGCGCGGCATTGGAGACGGCAACGGCGGCGGTGGGGGCGGGAGCGGCGGCGGAGGAGGTGGTGCCGCTGGGGCCTGACGTGCAGTTTGAGTGGGAGGAGGGGGAGAACCGGTGCCTGCAGGTGCGTGAGGTGGGCGTGGGCTGTGTGCACTGAAAAGCATCTGCCAGTTCAGCGCGCGTACCGTGCTGTGCGTGCGTGTTTTTGCATCTGGTGCAAATGCCACCAAGAAAACAAAAGAAAACATAGGCACACGAGCAAGACCGAAAGCTCTTTAGATACGAGAGTGTGTACATATGGCGAGTAGTGATGCCACGCCCAGTCCTCATGCACCGCGCCACGTGCAGGTGGCGCCGGGTGGATCCACGCTGGCCGTGTGCGACTGGGGCGACACGCGCTCGCACCTGGCCAACTGGGGCGAGATGGTGCGGTGCGAGCTGGTGGTGCCAAGCAAGGTGCGGGCGGGGTGGGGTGCAGGTTAGAGTGAGGGTGAGCTGTGGCCAGCTCGGGGCATGGTTTAGGGTATGGCACGCTGATGCTTCGCTGATCCATGCAAAGCGCAGCCGTGCGAGGTGTAGCGGAACGGTACTGGGACTGACGTTGGGACATTGAGAGCGACATTGGGACATTGGGAGCGACATTGGGACACTGGGACTCACGTTGGGACATTGGGAACGACGTTAGGAATTCTGTGTGTGCGCATGAGTGCAGACTGTGCCTCCTGGTCACTGGCTATTGGTGACGGGCGCGCACCCTGCCTTGGGCGCCAACCACCCACGCAACGCCCCAGCCCTGCGGGTACGTGAGTCATGATTGCCAGCAGCAGTGCACGCCAAAGGGCTCAGGTTGTGAAGCCCCCACCACACCACCAATGCTTGATCGCTGGGCACATGGACAATCCACGGCCGCAGCCCCTGATGGAGAACCAAGTATTTCGTAGTTGCCGTGGTCTGCAATACCAGGGCTGTTGAGTGTAGACGTTCGCCAAAGTTCAACATGCATCAACGATGGCCTCTGCACACACGCCACGCGTGCAGTGGACGTACGGCGGCAGCGCCTGACGGAGAACCAAGTGTTCCTTTGTTTGCGTGCATATGCACATGTCGCGCATATGCAGTGGACGTATGGCAACACGTGGGTGGGCAGCGTGGACCTGCCCAAGCAGCTGGCGCTGCAGGGAGTGCAGGCACGCCTCATGGTTAGTGCGGGATGGGCTGGGTTGTTGTCGTTGTTGCATGCCTTCAGCCGGGGCGGCTGTTCGGGTTTTGCGCCATCTCAAGCATCACGAGCACGCATGCATGCTGACTGGTTGTCTTGGTGGCATCACAAATGACCGGCAGTCTGTTTGTCATTCCGCGGGTAGCTGTGCAGTCACAATGACTACAAGATCGTGCGATCGCGTGATGTGCAGTCACAATGACTACAAGATCGTGCGATCGCGTGATGACAACTGCAGGTGTGCTCCTACAGCGACGAGACAGCCACCTCCCTTCTGGTCGAGTCCGAGGTGCCCCCCGACGCCATGGGCTACCGTACCCTAAAGGTGCGGCCCCGCATGGAGTCAGGGCTTGCTGGTTGGCACTGTCGCACTGCAGCTAGGTCGGTTGGCAAGCGGAGTACACATGTGCCAACCAATCGCCAACCTGCGACACGCTCCGTCGCGCAAACCGCCGAGGCCTTGCGGTCCTGCACTCCATGCATGCAGGTGCTGGACCCCGAGGCAGTCACCATGCGCGCAGTCATGCGCTGGGGCGACCTCCAGGACACCAAGCTCTCCTCCGTCGCCCCCGCCACACCACTCTTGCCCACTCCTCCACCCGCCACCACCCTCCCCACCACCGCGACAAGCGCTGCGCCCTCCCTCTCTCCCAGCAAGCCCACCCCCACCTCCTCTCCTACCACCGCTACTGTGGCCGTGGCGCCTGCTGCGGCAGCCCTCAACAACGTGGTGGCCTTCCCAGCGAGTAGGGCCACGTCGCCGTCACGCTCACCCTCCCCGTCCCGCCCTGCCGTCACGCATCCCACCTCTACCACCACCTCCCCCGCCGCCGCGGCCACCACCACCGCGACCACCACGCCTCCCAGCGCTGGAAACAATGTCTACCAGGCGCTTAGCCACCTTGCTGGCGCCTCGCCTCCAGCAGGCCCCACTCCCACCACAACCATCCTCGCGGTGGCTGAAGGCCCCACTCCCACCTCAACCATCATCACAGCAGCTGCAGGCCCCACTCCCACCACGACCATCCTCACAGCAGCTGCACCAGCAGCGTCCAGCAGAGGAAGCGACGCGGAGAGCGCGCTGCTGTCCGCTGCCGCTGCCAACGACGCCACCACCGTCGTCGCCACCGTCCTCCCCACCATTACCTCCGCCGCCGCTGCCCCACACGCTGTAGCTGTCGCGGCTGTGCCCGCACACATCAACCTGTCCTCCTCGCCACCTGCCAGGGACCCGCTCCCTCCCGCCCCGCCCTCGCCAACCGCAGCCACCCCCACGCTCTCCGGCGGCAGCCCCCCGATCACCACCACCGCCTCCTCTTCCCTCCCAGGCAACAGCGCAGTAGCGATGGCGGCGGAGGTGGCGGCAGCTGCCACGCAGCTTCCGCCCGTTCCGCTCACCGCTGCCGCCGCCGCCGCAGTCATCGCCCGCCAGTCACGCGAGACCGCCCGGGCGCTCCGCCAAGCCCGCACCCTGCAGCAACAGCAGCTCGCGGGCGGCACCTCCACCACCTCTGCTACCACCACAACGGCGGAGCGGGCGTCGTCGTCCTCGTCCTCCCCATCTGGCTCCCCAGAAGTCGCTTCTTCGGTCGCGTCCAACGCAGCCGCCGCTGTGTCGGAGTCGGTGGCGGAGCTCCTGCGCCAGCAGCAGAGGCTGCAGAGGTTGCTAAGGGAGGAGAACCGCAGAAAGCACTCGTCAGTCAGCCGCAGCCCTTCCGCTTCGCTCTCCCCGGCGGGCGAGAGCAGCCCGAAGCAGCAGCAGGCTCTCGACTCCGATACTGCTGCCACTGACGCTGCCGCCAAGTCGCCCTCGCCACGCGTGGCCACGGAGGCTGTCAGTGCAGAGGTTGTGGCGGGAGCGGCGGCATCGCCTGCGCCGCCTTTGCCGGCAGTGGCTGCACCAGAAGCAGCGTCCTCTGCGGCGTCCTCCCCAGCCCCGTCAAGCGAAGCTTCTGAGGAGGGCGTGGGTGCGGGCAGCCTTCCACCGGCAGCGAGGCCTTCACCGGGCTACACAGTCCGGCACGTGAGCGCCATTGCCAGCGCCATAAGAAGCGGTGCCGACGGCGGCAGCTTGAGCACGGGTGCGGGTGCAGGTGTGGGTGCTGGTGCGGGTGAGGGTGCTGGGGAGCCGTCGGGCTCTGCGCTACAGTTTGCATCCCGACGCAAGGCGGCTGTGGCGGCTGGGCCCACCACGGAGGCAGCAACGACGGCCGAGGTGGCACAGGAGGCGACTGCGGAGGAGGAGGAGGAGGAGGATGCGTTCGCCCGCGCCGGCACCCCTGCCGACGTGGCAGGCCTGCCCAGCGTCACCCCCGCCACGGCAGGCCTGACGCCCGCTTCCGTACGCAGCCGCCGGGGCACCACTGCTGCAGGCAAGCCAGCAGCTACCGCTACCGCTCCCTCCGCTGCTGCGCTGCCGGCTGCACCCGTAACGGCCCCCATCCCGCCGCAGAGCACCGTCGACGTGGGCGTAGTTGAGGCGGCACCGTCAGCAACAACCCGCACCCGCCGTGCGGTTCCTGTGGTGCCAGGAGGCAGCGGTGGCATCGGCAGTGGGGCTGGTGGTGGGAGTGTGGGTGGCAGGGTGCGAGTGGGTGGCAAGCCAAGCACCCCACCTTCTGCGGCCGTGGTTCCTGAGCCAGAGCCGTCGCAGCCTCTGTCCTCGTTCGGCGGCGGCGGCGGCGAAGGTGGCTATGGCGTGGGATGGGACACTATGGGCGCTTCAGTGACGGCGGCGGCGGCGGCGGTGCCTGGTGGAGCGTTGCCTCTCCTGCCCGCCGCCGGGAGGGGTGACGGGATGAATATCAGCTCAGCAGCTGCTGCTGGCAGCAACCTGGCGTCTGGTGCCTTCCCCGTCGCGCCAGCGGCGTGGGCAGGCCTGGACGTGAGCGGCGGCAGGAGCACAGGGAGCCTCAAGCAGCCCCGCCGCACCACAGTCAAGGTCCCGCGGCGTGCCCCCCGCCCCGCGCTGTGCTGCGCCTCCCCGCCACCGCCGCCATTCGCATCCGGCCCAGCCCCCGAGCCTCTCGGTGGTGGCGGCGGCGGCAGCGGCATGAGCGCGTTCCCCCCGCCCATGGGCGCAGGCCCTAATGGCGGTTTAGTCTCAGGCTCTGGTGAGGGCGGGGACGCCCCGCCGGCTGCGGTGAGCCCAGCAGGACCGGTGGGCTCTGGCCCGTTGGCTGTGGGTGGGCCGATGCCGCCTGCTGCTGTCGGGCCAGGCGTTGCCATTCCTGGGATGGTGGCGGGAGGAGGGGAGGGAGGAGGCGAGGCGCTGCCCTCGCAAGGAGGTGCGGAGCTGGCGGAGGCGGGGGTGCCGGTGGGGATGGAGTGGGAGCTCAATGTGGCGCAGAGGCAGCCGGGCGCGCTGGTGATTGGCGGCGTGGCGGAGATGCCGGACTTTGAGCTGATTGGGCTGGACCTGCTGATCGACATCGATCTGGACTTGTCCGAGTAGGAGGGTGGAGGCGGGAGGGAGTGGGCCGGGCAGAGGCTGGGAGAGCAGAGCTGGGCGGAGCAGAGCTGGTCAGAGCTGGGAGAGCAGAGGCGGGCCGGGCTGGGCGGGTTGCGCGGTGGAGGCGTTGCTGCGTTGGGTCCGGCTGGAGTTGTGGGGCATCATGTCGGCTCTGGGTGAGGCTGGGTGAGGTTTAGCGACAGCGCAGCGAGCAAAGTGGAGGTGCAGAATGACGTCTGCGCTGGTCCTGCGTTTGTGTGTCGGTGTTTGCATCTGTTTGGGCGCCTCGGCGAGGCCGAAACCAACTCTACCAGGCGTATCAGATGTCTCGCAGCACTCGGGCACGCAGGCCTGCGTTTGCGTTGGAGTGAGAGGCTAGAGGGCGCGGGTCGAGGCGTGAGGTAGGGGCATGCAGTTGGCTCTTAACCGCTTGCAGAGGCAGCCGCAGCCGCTGCCCTGGGGCTGGCCAGGTACCTCTTGCCTCACGCATGCAACAGTGAGGGAGGGGCCAGGCAGCTTACCCATCTCTGCACATTGGCCGCGCGGCTTGGCGCGTTGGAACCAGCGCCGCGAGCAGAGCAAGCACTGTGCGCCAGCAAACGCACTCCTGGTGTGCACACACGCGTGCTTGCCGTGTACTCGTCAGGGCGCAGGGGCTTTTCGTCTTGTGTTGCGAGGCGAGGTGTAGTCGTGCAGATGCAGAGCTCTTTCCCGTGCGCCTGTGCGTAGCGGTTGAGGCTTAGTCATTGATGTTGCAGTTGCGTGGAAGGCCTCATTGGGCCAATCCGTGTCGCTGCGGTGCGCAGTCTAGTGTACATCTGGGACGTTGGGTGAGCGTTACTTGCGTGCACGTCGTGGTGCGCTTGGATATAAAGGAGGGCCATTCATGCGGTTGGCATTGGCAAGAGAGGCGCTCTGTTAACCCTGCGATGTTTGTGCCATTGCACGAGTAGGTAGTTTGTCGCTTTCTACTTACTGGTGGAGAGTTTGGCATTTCCCTCTTTACTGGTGGAGAGCAACCATCCATCTGCGTCGGGGTGTGGCAGATGCCGCTGCGGTGACGGTGGGAGGGCTGGTGAGAGGGGAGAGCGCGAGCGCGGCGATCTAGTCTCGTCTGGGCAGGAGGGTGGTGCGGGAAGGGACCATGTGGTGGTGGGCGACCGCAGGTCTTGTGCTGGGAGGCACGCTGTCGCTGACGCTGGGCCACCTTGCTTGCTTGTGGTTGCGTCTCTCGCTCGCACAAGTCAGGGGGCTCAACGGGTGTTTGCGTGCCGCCCACAGGTGGCTTGTTGGGTGGGGCAGGGCAGTACTAGTGTGGGTAGGCCTTGCCACTTGGTGGGAGGGGCTGCTTGCATTGCTACACCTGCAAGAGGCGCTTGGCGTGCAGCTGCACTGCCACGGCATCAAAGGTCGCTGTTGGTTGTTGCCGTAGGGGCAAGGCTCTGTGTATGCCGAGCTTGCCGTCTGGTCAGCCATTCCTAGAGAGCAAGTCACTCCGCACGTTGACAATTTCTTGCACCGCCTTGTACCTTCACCATAGACCTTTACCTGTTGACGTGCTGCAGAGAGTGGCGGCGCTGGCTGAGGGCCGCGCTTGCAAATTTGTGTGTGGTGGGCTCCAGCGAGCCTCGTGTGCAGTCAAGATTGTGTACAGTTTGGATGTGTGTGTGGTAGTGGTGTGCTGCAGCTTCAGCAGATGGGTTGAGGTGGCCTGAGGGCAGGACGTGAGGCTGCAAAGAGGTCTTTGTACCTCTTCAGTCGCAGTCCTCGCCTCCTGAGTGTCACCAACAGTGTGGCATGACGGGAGCGGAGAGGGGCACCACGGAGTCCAACTGATGAGTGCATTCCCAGCCCGGCCATTGCACGAGGTTGGGGACCGCACAGAATGAGCGTGCCTGGTCCGACCCGGCCCCCATCTGGTGACTCCGTCCGACCTTGGATGTCAGCGGCATACAACCGTCCGTAGTTACTGCTGTCTGTGCTGTGTCCACATGTGTTTCGTTGGCTGCCGACGGACCCCGCCTCCTCTTCATCGCGCCAAAAGCCCACAGCGGAGTGTGGCGCTGGCCTGCACGTATGTGCACGGACGCATCATGTCCCAGCGAGTCTGTCCCAGCTGTCCTACCTGCCACCGCAAACGGTCAACTGTCGTGGAGCGCAGTAAGCAGAAACTGGAGCCAGAACGGATGCACTCGCAGCAGCACATCGCACCTTCGCTGGCCCTGCCCCTTGCCGCAGCCGCTGCAGCGCTCGCCGGCAGCCTACTCATCTACATCCCGCGCGAGTGGACGCGGCGTGCGGTGCAGCTCGCCCACAAGTGGTGGGAGCGCGTGAGTGTGCCGCTCTGGTTGTGCAGTGCAGGCGCTGTAGCGATCCGCTTTGAGCTCCCTGTGGCGATTGCGCGGGCTGCCCACTCGCTCGCCCACACCACGTGCAGCATGTAGGATGGGACACGCTCAGCGATGACGACGATGAGGACGACGCCGATGCACGCCAAGGTGATGGCTTCAAGCAGTGTGCAGGCGCCGCTGCGGAGTTCCGTCGCGCCGCGTGCATGCCGGCCATACAGCCGCTTCGCTCCACCGACGCCCTCATGCAATGGCAGCCGCCTCCTCCGCCCTCGTCAGCGCTGCGGCCCCAGCAGCGCCAGCGGGCGTTTTGTGCGGCGGGGAGCGCATGCGCCATCCGTGAGGGCGGGTACGGCCCCACAAGCAGCAATACGCAGCGCTGCAGGCCACGGCTGCTGGTGTGCCACGACCTCAAGAATGGCTACACCCGCCACGACCGGTGCGCAGCCTGCTGGTGCCTTCCGGGATCTTCGCTCCGCCTCATCAGGAGCATGCTCAACTCACCTGCTCACCTTTTCAACGCATGCCTTCCATGGGCCACGCAGGTGGGTGCAGGGCTCGTCGGACCCCAACGGCTACACGCTGCCCCGCTGGCACCACCCACGCGTCGATGTGTTCGTCTACTTTTCACACCACCTGGTCACCATCCCTCCGCCGGCGTGGGTGCGGGCAGGCCACCGCGCAGGCGCCCAGGTGAGGGGCTCACTGGGAGGCTGTAGATTGCACCTGTCCCACCGGGAGGCTGTAGATTGCACCTGTCACACCGGGAGGCTGTAGATTGCACCTGTCACACTGGTAGACTGAAGATTGCACCTGTCCCAATCCCTCAACACGATGCCGGCGTGTGTGGGTGTGCCGTGGATGCTGTGCTTTGAGGGATGGTGGGCGTGCAGAGCCT
>QAXK01002983.1:0-10732 GCA_004335735.1 Chlorella sp. KRBP | reverse complement strand
TCTTTAGTGATTTATCCTGGCTCTACCCCGGTGGGCAATGCCACTCTTGTTGTGGCGAACGTGCTCACGTGTAACAAACACTCCCATAAACAGCCAGCCAAAACCAGCTCATGAAGAGGCACA
Organism: Chlorella sp. KRBP; assembly: GCA_004335735.1. NCBI lineage: Eukaryota > Viridiplantae > Chlorophyta > Trebouxiophyceae > Chlorellales > Chlorellaceae > Chlorella > Chlorella sp. KRBP. The sequence continues at coordinate 10,609 of QAXK01002983.1, read as the reverse complement.
TGACCAGCAACATGGGACTGCCTGGCAGATGCGCAACCACACTCCATCACCCCAATAGGGCCCACGCTAGTTTGTCCTACTGCGTCAAGAAAGAAGTCCGTAGTGCAGTCAACCAAACACAACCTCTCCAAATACTGCCCAGCAGAGCAATCTTGTCAGGCAGGTGCTCGTGTCGAGCACACACCGTTTGTTACGTGCCATGTGTGTGTGCCACCACAGCCTGTGACACACACATGCAAGGCGCTGTACACAAATACCACCAGACCTGCTGGGGCAAGCACCAGCATGTGCACCCTCCAAAATGCGCATGCAGGCAACGCGCCTGCTGAACGCCAGGCCTGTGTGTCCATACACAACCCTGCGCTTCCTGTGACATATGCAGGCAAGAAGCCATGCACGGCTCATGCCACCAACCAGAAACACACTACCTGTGCCGCTATGCATGCATGCAAACCCTTCAGTGTTCCAACCCACTGCACGACCATGCCCCACATGCACCACACCAACTTCTGAACAACCGTAGACTGCACCCCAACCCCTCACAGCCTCCTACAGCACCAGCATCTTCCTTTTCTTTGCCGCCTGCACCGAGCTGTCGTCATCGCGGTCACCCGACATGCTGCTGCTGCGCTGCTCACCCACGCCAGCAGGGGGTGCCATGGCCAGGAGGTCTGGCAGAGACGGCATGGCATCTTGAGTGCCGCCACCATCACCACTGAACGCACAGCCAGCAGCCGTGGCTGGTGCGTGACGTCCAGGCGACCCCCCTGGGAGGCTTGCTGCTGCAGAGGGCGACAGGGACTTGGCGTCAGGGCCGCCACGCCCTGCGGCGGCAGCATTCAGCAGCGCCGCTGTCGCGGCGGGCAGCTGTGCAGCACCAGCACTGCCACGCAGCTGCACCAGCATCTCATTCAGTGCCAGCAGCTGTGTGGCATCCTGCAGCCCTGATGTCACAGGAGTGGCTGCAGGGCCGGCGCTGCTGCCGGGCTGGCCATTCTGCTGCTGCATGCCAATGTTGAGGGCTGGAGCCGGCTGCAGCAGCTGCTGCTGCTGCTGCTGGAGCCCTGCCTCGTCGCTGCTGCCTGCAGGTGCGCTCACAGGCAGCTGCCGTGCCGGGTCGTGCGTGCTGTCGCGTGTGATGTGATGCTGTCCTGAAAGAGCCTGCTGCAAGGCAGATAGAGGTGCTGTGCTGGTAGCTGGCTGGCCACTCGTGCCTCCACTGGATGTGGCGACTGCACCTGGTGCACCACCACCCAGTGCTGCTGCTGCAGCGCCTGATGACGTCTGCTGCTGCTGGTGCTGCTGCAGCTGGGCCAGTAGCTGTGCCTGTGTTGACAGCAGCGCCTGCTGCAGCATCTGCTGGAGGTCTAGGCCTTGGGGCAGCAGGCTCTGCAGTACATCTGGGACCTTGACTGTTGCAAGAGGCAGGTCAGCTACAGCATCTGTGCCTGCATCAGCAGGGGGGTCAGCAGCGGCACTAGGCCGTCCGCTGCTGCCTGCGGGTGCGGCACCCTCTCCAGCACCCCCTGAGCTCCTTGCAGCAGTGTTGCCGCTCCTGCAACCCGCAGCCGCTGTGCTGTTGGCAGCTGCCATCGCTGCTGTTGCGCCTGCTGCAGCCAGCAGCGCTGCTGCACCGCTCTGTGCAACAGCATCATGATGCCGCATGGCCACAGCATTGGCCACGGGGAATGCCCCAGGGTTTAAGCCAGCAGCTGCAGCGGCAAAACCCTGTGCTGAGGCGTCCTGCTGGGCCCCTAGAGATCCCAAGCTGCCGCTGCCTGCTGCTCCCATTTGCAACATGTGCTGCGGCTGGTTGTGCAGTGGCAGCTGCTGAGAGCCCATGTTGTCAGCAAACGGCATGGACAGTGCTGCCAGGGGCAAGCTTGTGTTGGCCCCATGGTTCATCAGCAGCTGACCTGCAGTGTCTCCAGCACCGCCTGCTGCTGCTGCTGCTGCTACGCCCTGCCCAGGCAAAGGGGTCTGCTGTAGGTCCCGGATCATGCGCTCCAGGCTTGCGTTGCGCGACTGCAGCACCTGGATGTACTTGATCACCTCCTCGAGGAATGTGGCTGTGTTGGCACGCTCCGCATGCGGCACCAGGCGGCGCAGCGAATCCAGCCTGCGACAGGAGCAGAAACATGGTGAGCAGCAGGCAGGAAAGGTGCAGGTGCATGTCTAGGAACCGTTGAAGCATGATGGAAAGGCATGCATGCAAGGTGGACCTGCCTCACCGTGCGCTTGGTGGTCCCACGGGAGCAAATCTACCACCAAGAGGGGCATCATGGGACAGCATGCACATGTGAGCCATGTGGGACAGCAGCATGTGCACTTAAAGCTTCGCCCTCCCCACGGATTGCAAGATGCATAAATCTGAAGCAAACGTGATGCCTTTACGACTAAGCAGGAGCAGCTGAAAGCCCCGTGTGTGCACAAGGCTAGCCCTACCTTTCATTGATTCTCGTCCTGCGCCGAGCCTCGGCCTGCTGATGCCGTGAAGCATAGGCACTTGAAGACCTAGAGTCGCCGCTTCTTGTACGTCCTCCACGAGCAGCCCCGCGATCGTCCTCGTCGCCATTGCCAAGCCCTCCTTGATGCTGCATTGCGTTCGCCATGTGCCCCATGTGCTGCTGCTGCTGCTGAGCCAGCAACACTGCCGCCATCTCAGGGTAGCCTACCATGCCTGCAGCCTGAAGCAACAGGTTGGAACCGTGGTTGTGAGTCCCGTCCATCATCCATCAACTGAAGCGTTGATTGAACAATACTAGTGTTTTTACGAGGAAAATAATATCAGAAATCGTAAGCTGATGAAGAAGTTGCATCCCGTCACCGTTATCAGGGTGTCACACACCCTTGAGGACAGCTCATTCCTAACATGACCGCTAGCCTTTTGCAATCAGTTCATGGTTGGGTTCACAGGTCCAATCTTGGTACATCTATTACATTGTGCTTGTGCGCTGCACTACACGCATCCAGCACTGTTGCAAGTGTCCTGATCTTGCCATCTAGGTAGGCCTACGCCACCCTACCAGTCTCATTCTGGCTGTGTTGGCAGTGGGAGAACTTGGCTTTGGTCTGTGTGATGAGGTACAACTCATCTTGGCCCTGTACGTTGCAGTGGTGTTTGCATCTAGTTCACTACCAGATCCAAAACAGCTGCCCCTCTGCCCGGGTCTGGTGATGTCGATATCTTCAAGGTGCCCTCCTTTGGCTGGCTGTCAAGTGCATTCCTGCCCTGTTGCTCAATTGGCTCTCAGTCATGCAGCCTTTTGTGCTCCCTTTTTGGTTGTTGCATCCTCCAGTTGTCTGCTTGTTGCCGATGAATGCGGCCCAAGAAACCTGCTTGACCAGTCCAGCTCCCCGACCCCAAGCTGTTGCTGCAGCTTGCATGCAGCACACAGATAGCAAGACCCAGCTGTTCGCTTGACTTGTCGGAGGTAGTTCTTGCCAATGGCATGTACTGTGCAGTTCGTGTACCTGTGTCATGCTGCTGCCACAACACTCCACAACAGGGCGAACCTGACATCCACCCATTGCAGATAGTGCCCTAGAAAATACCTGCGTCCCTATGCGTGAACAGCTGCTGGTTCACCTGAAATGATGCATGTTCAAACTCTTGTGCCACCACCACTGTTGGTGGTGGTGCCACCACTGAAGAATACTTGCATGCCTGCTACCTTCACCACAACGGGACAGAGCACCGACTAGGAGCGATGCGCCTTACGCAGGCGCACAGTCTCGAGCTTTGCAGCTCATTCAAGGTGTGCAAAAACTTACCAAACAACTCCCACAGCAAGCATTGCAGTGAGCCTACCCAAGCGCAATGCAGCACACTGCATGCAACACACAAAATGCCATATGCTGCACACAACCATGCACACCAACCACCCTTGGACCTGCATCGCAGGCCCGTCTGCCTGCCTGCTTGGCTGATTGACACTGTCACGGCGGGTGCATGAAATCAAGTCCACAGCAGCACCTGCCTACAATTTGCTGATGTAACAGCTGCAGCTGCTTGTCAACTTGCTGCCAGCCACACCAGGCATGCGGAATGAATGTTGTCGTCCCATGCCCTGTGCATGGCTCCACGATTGAACCACTGCCAGCCAACTTCAACACAGCATCACTGAGACCATTCGCCACTTGTGCCATCCTCAACCCACAATCAGCCTCTGACAGGCAGGCTGTACTGCCCGCAGTGTCGGCCAGCCATCGTGTCAGACACCAATGCCCGCCGACATGCTGCGTGACTCGCTGACCAACTGCACCTGGGCTTTGTACCAACTGATCGCCATAATGCCAGTCCCAGTATGATCGGCTGCCAGAGACTGTGGACATCAGTGGCTGGATGACCAGCAACACCACCAGCATGTTCACCAGTAGATCAGGCCACCCAGCTGCCTGACCTCGCTCTCCAGCGCCCATGCAGGCCTGTTGAGGTCGAAGCGCAGGCAGCCCTTGGCAGCATACTGCAGGAAAGCACGGCGGTCCTGCACAATGCACCACACGCAGCACCAGCCAGCATGCAGTCAGCATGAAGTCAACATCGTGCGGGCAACATGGCAGCACAGATCGACCCTGCAGGACATACTTCAAATGCACTTTGCAAAAACCCAACTTTGCACACAACACAGCTGTACCTCTGCAACCAATGCAAGGCGCCGGTGAGTCATCATCCCAACAGCCCCCGTATACGACTAACCCCTCCTTGCATTGCAGGCGTCAGCATCTGCAGGAGCGTTCCTTAGCAGCACTGCAGGACTGACTCAGTTATGAGTCAAGAGCGACGACAGGCATGAGCAGTGTGACAAGTCCCTCACCGCCAGCGCCTCCTTCTCCTCAGGGTACCACACCCCCGGCTGTGTGCCCCCGCTCAGCACTGCATGTGCGAAGGCCGCCACGCTGTTGCCCATGGCCTCTGGCAGCTTCTTGTGGACGTAGATGCCTGCTGCGTTCTTCCCGCCCTCAAAGTCAACCTCCACACGCATGCCCTGCAGGCAGTGACCGCAAAGGAACCACACGGCAACAGTAAGCAGCGCAAGCAGTCCCATAGTTTGCATGCAGCTCTGAGGCCTCAGGGCACAACGTTTTGTCTGACAGTGCTGATATGCTGAGAAGCGATGCCTCCTCTGTACACAAGCCTGAGGAGCATGGGTGCTGCTTGAGCAAGCGAGCAGCCTGTAGGATTGTCTTGCACGCGTACGCAGTGTTGCTGTGCGCTCTTGCGTCACACATCAGGACGGAGTGTGCTGATATGCATACGCTCAAACATGTGTGCACGAACACTCCAACTCTGACCAGAGGCCCTGACTCAACCCAGGCCTTGGTAACACGGTCCTAAATGTTCTCCCCTCCCTCCCCAGCATTCACTAGGCCTACACACAGCAGTGACCTACCACAGCCTCTCCAATGATCTTGTCCACGAAGCGCACTGCGGGGTCGCTCAGGCGCGCCAGCCAGCGCACCTGCAAGACAGATAGGGGCGCCATGTCAGCGACAGCCGGTGATCCAAGCAGACATGGCCTGCTGGCAGCTGTCTGCAAGTATCTATGGTGGCCAGACAGGCCTGAACTACACCTCTCCTCCATCCACCCATACCACATCTACTGCACAACACAGAGTACTCGAGTGATGACGGACATGGGTGTGCACTCAAGATGCCATGACCCTGATTTCAACCTGCCTGAGGCTTGCTTGAGACCCCTGGCTCAGCCAAACAGCACTCACAGTACAATCAATACTGCAAGCACTCTGTGTGTGCGGCAATCCTGACAAAAAAACCTGATACACACCTGGCTGCGGTCCTGCAGAAACTGCCTGGGGCACAGGCGGGCCACCAGCCACATGGCCCAGTTCCAGATGAAGGGGTCTGTGCCAAAGCGGGCACTCACACCAGGCACCTTCATGTACCTGGGGCACAGCACAGCACACCACACGGCCATGCACGAAGGGTCACAGCAGAGATGCATGCAGTTATGTGTGCAAGCTCATGTCAGGCATGTGCATGCATTTTTCAGCGTCTGACAATGTACATATGCTCTGTCCCATGCCAGCTGCTACACTGACCAGATCAGACTGAACAGTCGACACAGTGCTGACACGACTGACCACATGCTGCCAATAGGTCTGCATGGCTGTCTGTACTCACTTGTAGGCTGACATGACCTCTGGCAGATTGTACAGGTACACACCCTTGCGACCGATGCCTGCAGGCCGGCAGTAGAGCACAGCACAGCACAGCACAGCACATCAGAGCACAGCGCGCCACACATAGGAGTCTACCAGCATTGGTACACAGCACCGCGATCAACGTCGCCATGACAACCAGTCTCAGCATGCAATACCACTGCAACCACCCCCTGCAAGCCGAGGAGCAACAACAATAGCTCTTAGGCTGACACCTGTCCACCTGGCTCCAATGGCAAGTGCAGGATGCAAAGCAACCAGTCTGGCCCAGCAGACCCTTCCATCAAGCAGCACCAGCAACGCCACAAGCTTCCAGCCCACAGCTCCGCAGGCAAGGTCAAAAACATCCCGCCTGGCCCACAATCAACGACACCCACCTGGCCCAAAGTCGACATCCCGCCTGTTGCTGATGGGCGGCAGCTTGTATGCCTGCCCCTCCTTGTACACCGTACACTCCTCACCGGCCAGAAGGAAGGATGTTTCCAAGATGGTTGGCCCAGCACCGCCGCTGCCTGCGGTGTAGTAGCTGTAGCGCAGCATGGTGGGCTCGATGCCACCTGCAAGGTGAATTCAGGGCCAGTTTCACACCAGCGTTCACACCAAAGTTTCACAACAGAGATCAAAGTGTGCATGTGCTTGCCAAGTTGCTGTGGATGCGGTGTGCAGAGCACACCTGCACTTGCCCGGGCGCCCTATTGCTTGCTGTACACATGTGCAAGATGCTCTAGAGCAGGTCCAGCTCAACCAGTCCACACGTCTGCCACCTACTGCCAAGCCTCACTGCCTCCCAGCCCCCACATCACTGAGGGCCGCTCAACAATCAGACCCCTTTCACCCCCTGTCTTTCTGCCAGACCCTCAACCCCCTCAACCCCCTGCATAGCCACCTGAACAGGCCGCACACCTGTGGGGTTGTCCTTGTACTGCCAGTTCTCGTCGTACTCCCCTCTGCTGATGGCGACGATGTGTGCTGCCATGACATTGCTGGTGCCGGGGTAGATGCCTGCTGTTGTGAGGGCGGGGACACCCGCTGCGACTGCCTGCTCATGGTATGCCTTGACGCTGCAATGGGCCAATGCACAGCAGAGGGGCGGCAGAAAACAAATGAGCTGTGAGTAAGGTCCCGACTGCATGAAGGACAAACGAATTGAACTCAGGCTTCAGGCACTGGTTTCGACCAAGTTCACGCATTGCCGTGTGCTGAGTGGGATAGCCGTCTGTAGGTCGTCAGCTGGCGCTGCTGAGTGCACTGCATGATCCAGCTGGGCCATATCCATCTGGCGCTGCTGGAGCTGCTGTATTGCTGTTGTTACTCACCCTTCAGAGTAGTGTGTGTCGTCACACACGTCTATGTAGGGCGTTTTGGTCTCCAGCGCAGCCTCAATCACATTGTAGTTCTTGCTATGCTGGAACGGGCCTGCTGTGTGCAGCACCAGGTCAGCATCAGCGATGATGGCCTGCACAGGCAACATAAAGTTTGTTTAGTTGGCCAAGTAAGCTGTGGTGACACTCAAGCAGCTCCAGGATCAGTTGGTGCCTTGCATGGAGCACATTGCTGCTGCTTAGTCATGACTGACCTTGACAGACTCCTTGTTGTTGATGTCACACTGGGCGAAGCGCGCTGCCTTGAGTCCAGGTCGTATCGTCATGATATTATCGAACGAACTCTGGCTTCTGCTGGCCACTGTGATGTCATACTGCTTGAAGTTCTCTATCAAGGACGCTGCTGTTGCTGACCCGACGCGACCGGTACCTCCCAGCACGACCACCTTCTTCTTGCCGTCCACAGCTTCGCATCTACACTGCAGCACTCGACTGCGCTGCCTGGTCCCTGCTGATGCTGACCGAGGCAAGGGCCCTTGCCTCTGACCAGTCAGGCTGTGGTGTGTGGTGTGCATGGTGAGCAGTGACCTTGACAGACCAGCTGGCTGCTGTATGCCGGTTTTCCGGCTCCTACAGGCTTGTACTGCAGAACAAGAGCGTAAAAGCCACACCAAGACACCTGCTGTCACACGTTTGTCATGTGCTGTTACAAGCAAACTGCCTCTCTCTTTTTGACTTGCCAGTCGTGTTGACACTATTGACTTGAAAGCCTGCCCGACCACAGCCACTAAAGCTTGGTACCTGATCGCCACCTTTTACAGCATGTGTTAGTTGTAACAGTTTAATCTCAACATCAGTCAATGGCTCTTCTTTGTGGCCTCGCGGCGGCACCAGCTGCCCCCTGCTGCCGTGCTTGTGGGTCCACAACATTCTTCAACACCAGGTTGACAATCTGCACCAGGCACAAGGCAGCACAGAGCGAGGCCTCGCTAGTGGCACAAGCAACCAGCCCATGCAGGTTGCATCAGGCCCACATGCCACAGCCAACGCATATCATTGATGCACACATCCACCATGTGTGGCTCCGTGAAAATCAGTCACAAAGGAGCTCCTGAATAAAACAGCTGATCAGAGAGCAATATGTTTCCAGAGCAGTATGCATGTAGTATGTTTCTAGAGCACATGTAGGCACCCACACGCCGACACAGTCAAGCCGACACAGAAGTACAATGCACCCCCTGTTCCTGCAGCCTCCTCACCATCATGCCTCCTGCCATCACAATGAGCCAGTTCTTCTGCAGCCACGTCCTCTCATCAACAGGGGGTGGTGCCGCTTCACCTGCCTCCCCACCTTCCTCTTCTTTGGCACCAGCACCCTGGCCAGCTGGCCTCTGCTGCTGCTGCTTGCGCTGCTGCTGTTGCTTTGCTTGCTGAGCGGCGGCAGCACCTGCAACGGGCACATGTCAGGCCATGTGAGTCACTTTGGCATGTACAACCTGGCTGCTGAAAGGACGGGTGGACCTGCTGCAAATACTGGCTGCAACAAGCAGCACCCCTGCTGATCATGTGCATTGAGAATAAAACACAGTCCTTTCAACAATGCACCCTACCTTGTTGCGCCATCAAGTCCGGTGTTGCTGTCTCGGCAGGCTTGGGCACAGCAGCAGCAGGCTTGGGTGTGTGCACTGCCACATCAAGGTCCTGCAAATCTGACAGCTGTGATGCTGACAAGCCCTGCAGCAGGCATGGCATGGCGCACAGCACAGTCAGCAGCAGCCTGTTGACAGGTCAGCTGCTAGGCAGCTGCGATGTTGACAAGCCATGCGGCAAGCATGTCCCTCACACGCAGCTGCACAGCTGCAGCACAAGGTTGGCATTGAGCGCTGTGACGGTTTGTGCCGGCAGGTGTACCTTGAGTGCCTTTAGGGCATGGTTTGCACTGCAGCTGCCACTAGGCGTCGCTGCTGCGGGTACAGCGATCTGTGCGCTCATGATGTGCCCTGCTGCATCTAGGTGCAGCGCATACTGCGGGTTGGTGAGGGCTGCTGCCAGGCATGCTGCTTTGATGGATGTCAAAACCGGTGGCTGGTCTGGAAGGGTCACCCGCCAAAGGTACAGCCTGCAGGATGCCAGCGCATGGGAGTGGCGCTCGTTAGAAATGGGTCCATCCACTACAGAAAGCCATACAGCGTGACATACAGCGTGCCTTACAGCATGCATCCTTGTTGGCGCTGTGCTTGCTTCAAAGCATACATGGATGCCCCTAGTGATGGAGATCATTGCTGATACATTCCCGCATATGCTTTTGGCACAAGTGAATGCCCAGGGCAGCGCCCAGGTTCACCTGTCGGACTCCACCAGCTGCTGCAGCTGTGACAATTGGGTGCTGCTGATGCCCTGGCGCTCGAAGATGGCCCCAACAGCATCTGTATCGTCCAGTATTATGCGTCCAGCGGTTGTGAAGGATTGACCGTCGTCAAACGAATGCTCAACAACTGCTGCTGCATCTGCTGCAATGCACAGAGACAGCAGAACTGCAGCTAAGGAAGCTCTGGCGATATACATATAGCTTGGTGATCAGATCGTTCTCCCAATGACTGACTACTTCTCCGACTAGCTCCTGCGCTCAGCAAGACGACAACAGTGTGCAGTGGGTGAGATCAGATTGGATCGCCAAGTTCCGAGAGCGCATACGCGAGCCAAGGTCGTGCGCGCACCACAGATACATGTATCGTGACTGTTGAAGTCACGGTGTTGGTGCTGTGTGTTCAATTTGAGCAGGGGTGCTAATACTCTAGTACCCCTGATTTTGAGCTGCAAACTTGTGGAGCTCAGGAAAAGATGCCGACAATCCCCTCTCCAAAGTTGAAAGTATGGCAACAGAAGCTCAACAGGGGCCATGGGGCGAACGGGTGAGGCACTGGCTCAGGCAGCCTGGGTAAGGCTGGCCCATGTGTGCAGAGGTGCACCTTGTCGGCACCTTGGATGATGCAAGCACACCATGGGGCAGGCAGGGAAGTGTGGCGTCGAGCAAGCACTTGTGTTTCTGGTGTGCAGCAGAGTGGGCGTGCATATCACCAGCTTGGCAGCAGCAGCTGCCTGCC
>QAXK01002981.1:0-10986 GCA_004335735.1 Chlorella sp. KRBP | reverse complement strand
GCTTGCTTTACTTTCGTATCAATTTAATCAACATACGCATTGAGCCTTGTGTCTCCCACCCTTTGCAATGCTCATGTGACTATCCTCTGCTATTTGGGACGCAATTCAACACTCAACATACACAACGCTTCCGATGCACAAGTGGACATGTGTCACGACCAAGTTCACAGAGGCTCACTGTTCCTGGATCAGTCCGTTGCTTGGGTTTGCAACTAGTAGCGGGCGGGTGTTGCATGACGTGAAGGCCATGACACATGCCAGCCAGCCTACATGCGCGGGCAAAGGCTGGCAAAGCACCCCTGAAACATGATAGCCAGCCCCTTCAGAAGTCACTCAGATTTTGCTGCTAGTCTGCCCTCAAGATGCCCCCCCCCTTACTCCCCTAACACGGCCCTCCAAGCCAACAAGCCAGCAACCATCACTCACCAGGCAGGCCTGCATAGTGGCTGCTGAGGAAGGCTGCCACGATCTTTGAATTGGCAAATGTGGGGACACCCTGGTTCTGTGTGCCCTGGTGGTACTGCCAGGCGGGCAGCACGTGCTGCAGGCGGTACACATACAGGCAATACACATGGGCAGGCAGTCAGGCACCGGATACTTAGGCAGGCTGCCTTCTTCAAGTCAACCACATATCACAGGGCCTGGCCAGAAGCTGGAGGCCAATTGCATTCAGTGCGAAGTGATAGTGCCGTCAGATGTCATGCATGGCTAGCAGGCAATGCACATCTATCTGTCCACTTGGTGGTGACACTCCGCAGGTACTCGAGCACCCCGACAGAAACAGCCAAGCAGCAGACAAGCAAGCCTGCGTCTTGTTGCTGCATGCCTCACCGCTGCAGTGAGGAGTGCCTGCGCCACGTTAAAGACCTTCAGCATGCGCAGGCTCTCCTTGCTCTGACCCAGCTTAGCTGCACACCAGGAACAGCACACGACAGCACAGCACACGCAGCCAGCACAAGCAGGCAGTGCGCAGCTCAGCGGGAGAGACAAGCATCTGGCAGATCATGCGCTGCCAGGCGCATTTGAGGGCTGATAAGCTTGGTGCTCCAGACTGCCCTTCAAATGCCATGCCACAAGCACAGGGAAGCCGTCGCGCATAGCATCTGCCACCTTCCATACACGGCCTGCAACTGGCTGTGTGTACGCCATGTTCCTGACTTGACTTACTTTGGTGTTTGCCTGATGCTGCATCCACGTGACCAGAGCTGCTGTCAACATGAACACCTGGGGTGCGACCTACTAGCTATTGATACACGAACCTAGTATCTAGTGTGCCTGCTGCTGCATCCAGGTGCTCACCTGCATGGAGTATCACCTGCAGCAGCACCTCTCCTACCACCAGGCCCAGCACTGAGATTGGCACTGGTTCACCTGCAGGTCATGCAAGAAACGTAAGTAATATGTGCCTGCTTGTTTGATCCTCTCCTGGTCCCAACTGGTTTTTTTGGTAGATGACCTGAAACGGCTGAATGTTGCTGTCAAAGTGTTGGCCAAGTGCAAGCGCATCTGGTCTTGAGATGGCAAGTCCAAAAGACGGCAAGTCGAACCAGATGAAAAACAAGCTGCTATGTGATCAGGCAGACCAGCGCCATCAGCAGCCCACCTCCTGCCTTGAACACCGCAAAGCTCCAAGCCACCTTGATGAAAACGAAGAACAGCTGCAGAAACATGTCAGACAGGTAGCTGAGATGTGAGCTATGGTAGCAATGGCTGTACAGGTCCACGAGCGTTGCAGATACGTCAAAGTACAAGCATGCAAATGCTGCTGCTGCTGGACACGCTGCTGCTGTTTGCTGTCGAACAGGTGCCAGTGTTGGGATGACTGCCTGCCAGGCTGGTACGTTCCATATAGACGTTCCGCATGTGCCTCTGTGCTGGTGGACATGCACAACTGCAAGTTTGCACAGCGCCAGGTGACAGCACCCCCTAGCTGACACAGCTGTCAACAGCTCTGAGGTTGGGCCCTGTGCACAGTGTGCTGGTCCCCTTGAACTTCAAGGATGGCCATATACAGGGAACACAGGGGCTTTTGTGCTGGTGTCTGCTGTGAACTGATGTGCTGCGGTTACTGCTGCTTGCAGAAGAGGGTCCTGCAAGCTGCCTTGATGAACCTACATGCAGCCCAATCAGCTTGTGAATCGCGTTCTTGAAGTCTGCCATGCGCTTGTAGCCTGCAAGCATAGCGAAAGGGAGTAAGTGTTGTAACCACAGCTGCAAGTGAAATGAACTGGTGTCAACTGTCAAAAGCTGCTACTCACGCTCCACAATGACCTCCCTATAGCTATGGTCAGCTCCATCTGTGCCCCTCTGCGATTCCAGTACAAAAGCACAGCGTCTTAGCCTTCCTTGGAATTGGGAGCATAGGAGAGCAGAGCAGCAGCAGAACTCTTGTTGTTGCTCACAGGTCTGGGTGGCATGTTGATCAGCCCTTGCTGGTCAATTGATTGAGAGTTTTGACTGTTGAGACAAACAAGCGGGCCCTAGCCCTGCTTCAATTGGATGTGGGTGGGCTTCGGCTAACGGCGCGTGGAAAAGCACAGCTGGCACGACGTAACCGCCAGTAGAAGACGTGGTCCAAACATAAAAGCAGCAAAACGCTAATGCCAACCCAAACGCGACTTGTGAGACGTTCGGCAGGCCTACAGTTCGATGCTTCGAGTATCTTTCAATATGACTGAGAGTGTGACCGGGGGTTGTTGTGCACGTGTCTGCTGCCGAGCCATCTATGAACTTGAACAATCTACGCTGTTGCAAGCGACTACTGTACGCTGTTCCTGGCCACGAAGCATCTTTGCCAGCTAACCACCTACAGATCGCTTCGTCACCAGACACACACCAGCACCGTCACCATGGCCGCTAAGAACGGGGTCATCAACTTGGCTAAGTTCTTGGGCAAAGCAGCATGCCCTGAGGCCTCCTACATGCAGGCAGCTGTGCAGTATTCCACAGGAGGAGGTGTTGCAGCTTACAAGCTCCCTGAGCTGCCCTATAGTTACTCAGCACTTGGTGGGTTCTCCCCAATTCTTCAAAGCGCCATTTAAAGATTTATTCTATCATGAAGTATCCGTTGCAGCAGCTATGCAGGCGACATGGGCTCCTCTCAGCAAGATCCTGCACAGCCAGCACACTGATCTGTCTTGCTGTCCTGCAGAGCCTGTGATCAGTGGCCAGATCATGGAGTTGCATCACTCCAAGCACCATGCAGCATATGTGACCAACCTGAATAAGGCTCTGGAGCAGTATGCAGAGGCAGAGAGCAAGCAGGACCTGCAGAAGATGATCTCCCTGCAGAGCGCCATCAACTTCAATGGCGGAGGTGGGGTGACAGCTTGCTAGTCTGTTAGCATGCAGCCTGACGTGGCTTTGCACTCCATTGGTGGGGACACGAAGTCTTGCACTTTTCCCTCCCAGCACAGGTGGAGATATACTTGAACTTGAGGGCAGCACACATGCACACATGCATGTTAGGCTTGTGCAGATCGTGCGCAACCAGCGTGCAAGTAGGGTTTCTTGTTGTAAAGTTTGGCCGCGCTCGACAGCCCTGCAATGCACTAAGCAGACCCTGCCTGTTGTGCTCCAATGTTGCTGTGCATGCAGGCCACATCAACCATGACATCTTCTGGACCAACCTCGCACCTGAGAAGGTGACCCCTGGTGGTGACAGGCCAGCAGTGCAGTGTGCCATGCTGCCCACATGCCAGCTGCCGCAAAGCATTACTCAACAGCTGGTTGCATGCCAACTTAGTTGTTTTCACAGCAGCGTGTGTCCATTGCCAGAGCACTCAGCCCAGCTCACCACACATGCGGCAACATCAGTGGCAGGGGCTTTCGTTGATGGCGCATCCGCTACATGCAGGGATGTCATGCACGCATGGCTGCTGAACCCAGGCTTTGTGCTCAGCCTGACGCTGTTGCTTGCCTTGTGCTTAAGAAAGACGACACGCAGGGAACCCCAGCTACCTGAACTGTGTGTGTTTTGCTTCAAGCGTGGTTATCCTGTGCTCAGCTCGTGACTCCCCTTGCTGTGTGTGCAGGATGCCGCCCCCTGCAGTGGTGCATTGCTGGATGCCATCAAGGCCAAGTGGGGCAGCCTTGACAACTTCATCAGTGCATTCAACACCACCACAGCAGCAGTGCAGGTAGGAAGAGTGCGTGCCATGCCAGCTCAGCCGCAGTGCTTGAGGCAATGCATGTAACAGCACCACAGCAGTTGTGCAGGTGTCGCAGCGGTGCCACAGCACATCAGAGGCTCCCTGCTGCCGTGCTGCCTTGTACTGCTCCAACACATGCTGCGACTCGTTGTGTTGTGCTGTGTGCAGGGCTCTGGCTGGGGCTGGTTGGGCTACAACAAGGCTAGCAAGGCCCTTGACATTGTGACATGTGCCAACCAGGACCCACTGGCAGCCAAGGTAGGGAGGCAGGCTTTTTGGGTGCTGCATTCTATGCCGCTGTGGTGCTGCAGGGCATCCCTCATGCAAGTGAAGCATGCACGGCGTAGTGTGTTGACGAGGGAAGTATCCATGATTGCAGTCATACTATGAGCACTCTGCACACACAACAATTACATATGGAGGTCTTCTCTGCCTAGCAACCCAATTAGAAACTGTATCAAGCACCATGCGGCGGGATCTGGTTGCCCTCCCACTCCCACTCC
Organism: Chlorella sp. KRBP; assembly: GCA_004335735.1. NCBI lineage: Eukaryota > Viridiplantae > Chlorophyta > Trebouxiophyceae > Chlorellales > Chlorellaceae > Chlorella > Chlorella sp. KRBP. The sequence continues at coordinate 6,332 of QAXK01002981.1, read as the reverse complement.
CACTCCCCTTCCCCCTCCCGACACCCCCCAAGACCCCCTGACACCTGCTCGTGTCCCTTCCCGCCCGTGTCCCCCTGCAGGGACTTGTCCCTCTGCTGGGCATTGATGTGTGGGAGCACGCCTACTACCTGCAGTACAAGAATGTGCGCCCTGACTACCTGAAGGCCATCTGGAAGGTGGTCAACTGGGACAACGTAGCACAGCGCTACGCAGCAGCAAAGCAGTAGAGCGACTCAGGCACCAGGAATCATGCCGTGGGAGTGTTTGTGGGAGGAGTTGCATGGCTGCACAAGCATGGCAGGAGGAGCAGCAGCACAGCGGCCAAGTTTGTTGAGTCACGGCTGTTGCTGGTTGACACCGCATGGCTGTACAAGAGCGGTCTTACAGCATGAGCTGACCCACGTGTGGTTGGTGTGCACTACAATGATGGGGCTGCAGTGCCTGGGCTCAAGTTGTTGTGCTGGTTCGGCACTTATTGCCTGGCGGTATGTTGACGCATTCGAAGGTCATTGAGCTGCCACAGTCACTGAGTGACTGCCATGGTTGACCAGCCTCCGCGGCATTGTGGCAGACCTGTTGTGGGTGTTTTGATGTTGAGTTGCAGCATTCTTCACTCTTTGGTCGAGCGACTTGTATCTGTGTGAAGCAGGCTGTTGCAAAGGCCAAGTGTGGCAGCCCTAAGGGAGGGGGGGCAGCAGGGAAGGCTGTCACAGCCAGTGTAGTGAGTCTGCACAACAAGGTGACCCGCTCTCGTGGTGTGTGCATTGATCTGAAGCTGAAATCGAACACTGAAGTCTCGATTGCTGACAAGGCAGCCACACTGTCAGCTGCAGCAGTACACTGTCCTGCCAAGAGAGTGACCAGTCAAGCCCTAGCCCCGAACCCCTTGCGGGCTGCTCCGCGCCAGTTCACGACACCAACGTTAGTTTATGCACGAAAGTGGTTGCGATATGTTGATCAGGGCCGGCCCTGTGATTGGCTGGTTGACAACCTGCTGCTTGTCTCGGACAGAGGCCTGAAGGGGCCACAGACCACTGGATGAATGCACTCAGCAAATATTGAATCCGTTTCGACACGAGCGGGTTACCACAGCATATCATCCCCCCTTGCCAGCCCTGAATCACGTATGCAAGATTCTCAAGAGGCACTGAGACGACGCAAGCGTTGCTGGAGCCCTTGTGTTGGCTTTATGTGGAGGTTGATCAACTGCTTTCGTAGCTCAGGCAACCAGGAGCAACCATCTCGTCCCAGGTGCGGAGCTGGGGGCAGTGGTTGGTTCTGCTGTTTTGCTGCCTCGGATGGGTGTTGGGTGTCATGGGTGCCAACATGCTGTTCTGCTGCCTTGCAGGCCAATAGTAACAGATCTAGGCAATCAGTATCAGGCTCCCATAGTCACTCCTTCCCCCAGGGCATCTGGTTCAGTCTCATCCTGTGATGAGGACCATGACTTGGCGGAGCGAGGCACGCTGCTGCCCAAGGTAAGGTCGTCGCAGCACTGTCAACAATGTGGTGCCTGCATCAGCTCTGTAGTTGCCACGGATTTGACATGAGATTGCTCGGACAGTTTACCTGCTCTGCATGCAAGCAGTGGCTGCGTACAGTATGTGCAACAGCTGACCTTTGACCGACAGGATCCCACATCCAGCAGAGCATTCATAGCCAGTGTTCGGCACTGCTATCAAACCCCCGGCCCGCTTGAACTGCGTTTTCTGAGGCCGTGTTGGCTGCTGATTGATTGACTGGTTCACTGCCTGTGTATGTATGTACTGTGTATGCTTGCAGCGCCGCACACCTGAACCCGGCCCTAGTACAGCAGTGGCAGCAACAGCAGCAACGGCAGCGGCAGCAGCAGCAGCAGCACCCAGTGGCACAGCAGCAGCACCTGCGGCGGCAGCAGCAGCAGCAGAACCAGCATCCGAGGCAGCAGACACGGTATCATCTGACGTGCAGAGAACACACAGACGAACAGGTGAGCAGTGTGAATGGAGCAAACAGCTGATTGTTTGGCATCAGACACAACATGCAAGACGTCGACCTGAAGCTTGAAGGGCCAGAGCAGGCCTGTATGTCTTTCTGTCAGTGCAATCCGTCGCAATCGATCTGGTCTTGCTTTGCCATAGCAATGGGCATGCCATAGCAATGTGCATGTGCTGTGCGAATGCAAGCAGTGGGCCTGATCTCGCCCTGTGTTGCGTTCTGGTGTGGTGCCATTGGTGCTCTGCTGAGGTGTGCTGGTGCCCCTTTTGTGACATGCTGTGGGTGGGATGCTGAGCTGTGCTTGTGTGCTGCTGTGTTCAGGGCCCGACGGTGCTCGGCTGCATGTGGAGGGTGTGCGTGCACGCGTCATGACGACAGCAGCAGCAGCAGCCAAGGCCAAATTTGGCACCACAGAGGCTGAGTTCAGTGCAGTAGCTGAGCTGCTGGGTGCTGATGCTGACGATGAGGATGCCTGCCCAACATGCCTGGAGGCATACACGGATGGTAGGCAGGGCAGGGGTGGTTTTGTGTGATATGGCGTGTGATGTGAGGGGGACCAAGTTGTTATTGAGTGTCAGCACCGCCTTTGGTGTGCTGGTGTGCTGCTGGCGTGTCCTGTTCACTCCTGCCAGGTTGCCTTGAGGCGGTGCAGCACGTCATGCGGCAACAGCCACGTGTCATGCCAGTATAACAACTGCTCCACAGACAGGGCAGCGGCACTGCAGCAATCAGGTAGCTCAGTAAGTGTGACAGCTGTTGTTGTGTGGGCCAATGACGACCCAAGCACGCCGACTGCCGACACCCTTGTCTGTCCCTAAATGGCGTGCTGCTGCTATTCCTTCTGCTGCAGACAACCCCAAGATCTTCACCCGGTGCGGGCACTCCTTCCACATGCAGTGTATATACGCGTGGCTGGAGCGCAAGAACACGTGCCCCCTGTGCCAGAGCCCCATGGACCTGCAGGACGACATCCTGCTGTAAAGCGTTCAGCGAAGCAGCTTGTGATTGCGCTGAGGAGCATGGCCGCAGCAGCCGCCGCTGCAGCAGCAGTTGCAGCAGCAGCACAAAGACCTATTGTACAGCAGGAATGCAACACGGGCTCCCAGCAGCGTGGCTTGTGACATATAGTGTCGGTTTTTGGAAGCATGGCTGCAGCAGCGGCATTAAGACCCCACCGCCATGGCCTGTGGCGCTTTGGCCGTGCATCACTAGTTCAGGGGCTGCACCAGCCAGGCGGTTGCACAGCTTGACTGCAGCAGCCGCCTCTGCAGTTGCTGTACAGCGTGGCTGCAGCAGCGGCAGTGCCAGCAGCGGCAGTGCCAGCTGCGGCAGTGCCAGTAGCGGCAGTGTGCCAGCAGCAGCAGCCGCCAGCATGGCAGTGGCAATCAGCTACTGGAGGCAGGAGACTGCAGCCCTGCCAACCCTGGCCAGCAGCAGCAGCGGTAGCACCCTGTCTTCTGCTGCAGCAGGTGCATTCTGGCTCCTGTTCACTGCCCAACACAAAGATCTGCAGGCATCCGGGCCGTCTCTGTGCAGCTTGCAACATCGCGCAATTTATGCACCAGCCAGCTGCACTAGTGTAGAACAGCAACAGGGTGGTGTATTCCGGTGTTGTGAACGTGTTTTGCTGCCTTTGTCAGCAGCCTGTGGGTCAGTCACACGTGCTAGGGTTTGTGGGGCTGTTGACTACTGTAGCCTGAGGCCACCCGGCAAGTTTTGCAATGTATGAGCACAGCGTGTTGTACATGTAATGCATCTGGCTGTGCAGTTGTGACCTCGGGTGCTTGCCATGCTGCGTGCCCTGATGTATTTGTTGTTCCATAGGGCACTTGCTCCCTGCTGCTTCATTGTGTGGGGGCTCGCTGCAATAGTGCAAGGTTCTGCAGTCTTGCAGGTTGGTGCAGAGGGTCGTGAGGCCCAGTGATCTAGATCCAGTGCAGCGGCGTTGCGGGGGCCTGCTGCCTGCTGCAGCAGCCGTGTGATAGTGATGTAAGCCGTCACTTTGTGTATGACGTTCCCCGGCAACCTCGAGTTCAGGGTGTTGCGCAGGCAGTGGTCTGGGTGCTCTGGGGCGGTGCTCTGCAAGGTGTTGAACACAGTGGGGCGTGGCAAGGATCCTCTTGTGTATGTTTCTCATGTTGCGCCCAGCAGCTGTTGCAGCAACTCTTGCCGATCTCATTATACAGCTGTTGCAGCAACAGCTGCTGCAAAGGCTGCTGCAAAGGTGTCTGTATGATCAGCTAGTAGGTTAGCCTGGGGGTCGCCAATGTGAGTGGTATGGTGGGTCATGCACACTTGTTACGCTGCGAACAAGTGATGCAGCCATGCTTGTCTCAAGGTGCCAACCCAGCGACGAGACACGAGAGGTGCCCAGTGCCGGGTCAGTGTGGGTGTGTGTTCAGTGGTTGGAACCCAACCTAGGGAGTTCCAGTGTCGATCCCAAGCATTATGCTATGCCTGCGCCCATGTGTGTGGATACATCATCAAAGCATGTGAGGTTGCATCAGCACAGCATGTGTGGATGCGAGGGTGATGTTTCAACGCAGCATGCATGTTGTCTCGGCGCATTTCGCTGTATGGGTCGTAGCCTGATGTTGACAGGTGTGGGCAGGCGGGTGAGTGGCTCGCTTCTGTATTATCAGGAGGGTTGAAAGCTGTGTGAGGATGCAGCTCATCCCACAGGCTTGAGCATGAGCATGTGTGCTGGTGCAGGTACTAGTACCAGTGATGTAGCGTCTTCTTCCTCTTGGGGTGAACCTGATGGGCATTGCCACTCCTGTTGTGGCAAACATGCTCTCATGTGAGTTACTTTTTCAAGGCGTTGGCCAAAAGCACGCTCAGAAACAGCAACATGCCAGCCACTGGCGTATTTGCTGCTACTCTTGTGCACTGCATGCAGAGCTCGACTGCTCGGATGATGTAATCTGCCGTCAAGCATTTTCATCAACTTGATAAAGGAACTGGAGATTCCATTTCAGGGAAAACGGGCAAAGGCTGCAATCCACCGCAAGACTCTTGCTTGCTACGTAGCAAGGTATACCTTGGATGACAAATGCTGAGCATGCACCGCTAGTGGCCTTCCGGTACCATTCCGAAATGCAACATCACTGTACGGCCCTTGACGATACCCACTAACAATGGTTCTACATAAAAAGTTGTTGAGGGAATGGCGTTGTGATGCCCTCGCCGATGTTAACGGTGTCGTAGATCAAACTCCGAAATGCTGTTTGACAGCATAGCTGATAATGTCAGACTGCTCGAGAGCTTGACGTTGTTTTCACCCTCTACTGCATCTGCTGCTGCCGGAAGCCCAGAGCATTACTTCCTTTCGTGTGAGTTCCCTCCATCACTGCATGCAGCTGGTGTGCCTGCGGTGACATTTGCCAACAGAGACCAGGAAGCCTCAACAACTGACATCTGCTGCGTGGATAAATACTTTGTCTGAATCTTGACACTTCCTGCAGGCTTGCAACGGTTGAAAACAGATGATTTCGAGGGTGCAACATCAGCCTTGCAGCAGCTGGCAGCTGCATTGCATGTGCCGAGTGACAGCCCACAATTGGAGCCACTGCGGACGCTCACCAACATCAAGGTACACGGTATCCACGACAAATATATCATAGTTCGTGTGACTCACTGCTGATCTGTAAGCCAAGCACCAAGCCCACCAGCTGTCAGTTGCACAGTCAGCAATGCGTAGCTGCATGCATCCCACAGTGCAGTCTGTCGGAGCTTGCACGCTACTGGAGCAAAGCAATCATTGTCAATTATTATCCCTTGTATGCCCTGCATTTCACTGCAATGATTGGCAGCAGCCATGACAGGCGTCAAAACAAAGCAATCACCTGTGTGCTTGACACCCTGCAGTCCTGGCAGGCAGGCAACAAGGAGCAACTCCAGAATTACCTGATCAAGGAGCTGGGACTCAAGTTCGAGGTGTGACAAATCACTCTTTTGCACAGAAGACTGTTTGGCACGTGATCTGTAAAGGGTGGCAAGCACATTTGTGTCATGCGTATGTACCAGGTACAGAGGCTGTATCCACACCTTATGCTGCACATTCCTCTTTGACGCTTTCACCAGCATGCAGGGGGAATACAGGGCACATACAGTGTGTCCAATACACCCCATGCTTTCAGTGCAGCCAACTTGCAACTGCAGCTGGCATCTCAACACCTCCTCACCACGCATGCCATCTCCATGGCTGCCCAATGTGCACAGGAAGACGGCACCAGCACTCTACACACCAGCACCTTTGGCTTTGGTACCACTCAGGTCACCCAAGGCAGCACTGACGGGACTGCTGCTCCAGGTGCAGCAGCAGCAGCAGCCGGCCAAGCGCCTGCCACACTGCT
>QAXK01002980.1:0-14594 GCA_004335735.1 Chlorella sp. KRBP | reverse complement strand
GAAGGAGAGGAGGAGGCGGGGGCACACCTGCCCTACGACCAGAACCAGGTGCGGGAGGAGGAAGAGGAGAGGAGGAGGAGGAGAACGACAAGGAGGAGGAGGAGGAGGAGGAGGCGGCGGAGGAGGAATGCCACAAGGTCACCGTGTGCGTTGGGTGCTGCTTACCAGCGCTGACGCGCGCAACGCTGCATGCTGTGGGTGGCTTCGCAGGTGTTTTTTGGCGAGCACGTGCGCGGCGCCGGTCCCCGGGGCCACTCGTTTGAGGCGCGGCTGTACGCTGAGAGCCCACGCAACAACTTCTTGCCAGGTGGGCGCGCGCTGACCTTGCCGGCAAGCAACCATAGCCAGGGGTCATGCGCTTGCGAGCGGCACACAATGTGCGTGGTGCTGCGTGATGTGCGGCGCAGGCGCGGGCACGGTGGTGCGCTGGCGCCCTCCCCCAGGCGCCGTGTCGTTCCAGGTTCCGGCCCTGCCACGCGACCAGGTGGGCCAGCCATACGTGCGCGTGGACAGTGGCGTGCGGGAGGGGGACTCGGTGAGTGGCTGGGACTCGGTACCCTGGGGAGGAGCTGGAGGAGCGCGTGCATGTAAGCGCTTGCCTGCCGGGTGCTGGTCCATGAAGGATGCCCTGCAGTTGTGGCAGTTTGCTGAGGTTTCATGGTGGTGCGGCGTGTGTCATGACGCAGGTTGGCACCAACTACGACCCGATGATTGCCAAGATCGTCACGTGGGCGCCCGACCGTACCCAGGCACTGGCCACGCTGCGGAAGGCACTCGCAGAGACACAGGTGTGCGCGCGTGTGTGTGTGCGCGTGTAGCTTGCAAACGGAGCGACCAGGCGCAGTACCAGGGTACCAAGGATAAACAGTGCGGCAGACGAAGCACCAGCCACGGCCACGGCCAGAGCAAGCGTCACCCAGCACCAAGACGCGAGCCATGTCTGCAGGTGGCGGGTCTGCCCACCAACCTGGCCTACCTCAGGCGTCTGGCCGCTCACCCCGCCTTCATCGGCTGTGAGCTGGACACTGGGTTCGTCAAGAGGCATGCGGGTGAGTGAGGGGGAGGGCGGGTGATGGCGGGTGGGAGGGCGAGAAAGGGACCTGGCTGGTGAGGGCGGGTGAGTGAAGGCGGGTGAGGGCGGGTGAGGGAGAAACGGGGGCTGTGCACCTCAGGGCACGGGGGGGCACGGGCATCTCATGCGGACAAGCTGCACGAGCTGCAGAACTGTGCCGCACAAGTGGCGCAGATGCGTGTGCTTGTGGCGCTGCTGGACAATTGATTGCAGACGTGCTGCTGGCCCCGCAAGTGGTGCCACCCACCGCCGTCGCTGTCGCCGCCGTGGCACGGCACCTGCTCAAGGTGGGTCGCACAGCGTGTGTGTATAGGTTGCAAAATGGCTGCTTCAAGCCGCATCAACCAAGGCAGCACGGATCCGCAGCAAGAAGCGTGTAGGTTCACAACCTGCTCTCGCCAACGCATCGACATGAACAACCACTTGCCGCGTGGCGTGTCACACCCGCTCAAGGCTAGCCCAGCACCACGCTGTGTCAACCTGCAGGTGGAGGCGGGCGTGGCCACGCGGCCCCCCGGCGCCTGGGGTGTGCCCGACAGCAAGCGCCTGTGGCACCACGCCACCCTTTGCTACACCGACATGACGGTGGCGGAGGCACAACTGCTCAGCCACGACGCCGTCAAACAGCAGCAGCAGCACGATGACCACCCGCACCACCAGCACCAACATCACAAGCATGATGAGGGTAGTGGCGGCAGCAAGGGAGGCAAGGGTCTGGACGTGTCGGTCACGGTGCTCTCCCAAGGGGACTTTGATGTGGCCGTGCACGGGCTGCCTGATGCGCCTGGGCAGCAGCAGCAGCAGCACGGGCAGGGGGCCGGCGTGGTGGCGGTGCGTGGCGCCAGGCTGGCGGAGGGGCGGCTGGAGGCCGAGGTGCAGCAACGCAGGTGCGGTCTTGTCAAGGCTTGCACTACTGTCTCGCATGGCCAGGTCCACGATCATGCTTACTGCTGCCCAGCACCTTGTGATGGGATGACATACTGCACAGGACGAGTGCTTTTTGCATGGTTTGTGTCGCAGGGTGGTGGCGGACGTGGTGCAGTTCAAGCAGGGCGGTGACGACGTGCTGAGCGTGTGGGTGGACCACGAGCAGTACGAGTTCAGGTGCGAGTTAGGGCTAAGGTTTGGGTTAAGGTTTGGGTTGGGGTTAGGGGCTGCCTGCACTGCACTGCACTCACCTGGACCCTTTCATGCAGCACCTTGGTGTCGGCTGCCGTGGCCACTCTCTCCCAACGGCTTGAAGAGCTTCCCTCAAGTGCACTCGCTGGCCAGGGAGTGATGTAGCTCTTACAGTCAGGTGCATGGTGAAGAACTTGGCTGTGATGGATGGTGATGGTGCTGATGTTGTTGGTGGCGGCGGCACTTGTTGTGGTGCGCAGGTGGCCCGTGCCCAAGTGGAGCAAGGACGTGCGCAGTGTGGCCAGCTCCAGCTCCGTGGCGGGTGAGGTGCGCGCACCCATGCCCGGCCGGGTGGTCAAGGTGCTGGTGGAGGAGGGGCAACAGGTGCGAGTTGGGGGGAGCGTGGGGTGACTGACTGACGCGCCATCATCAGGACGGGCCACAGGCGGCGCGTGGCGCATGGAAAGAAGAGTCACCACGTGGTGGCGCGAGGATGAGCATGTGTGCAGGTGGCTGTTGGCGCGACTGTGCTGGTGGTGGAGGCCATGAAGATGGAGCACCCTGTCACCACGCCAAAGGCGGGCAAGGTCACGCAGCTGGCCGTGGCGCCGGGGGTGCAGGTGAGCGGGCAGGGTGTGTGGATGGTTGAACGGGCGGGCTCTGAAGTCTTGGTGCCCATGGAGGGTGTGTGGTGAGGCCTGTGTGCCTCCGGCTACACCTCGCTGCTGCTGCTCACAACACACTTGTGTGGCGTGAAGGCAGCGTGGTGGTCATGGTGCTGGGTGCCCTCGTGCTTTTGCCACTGCTGCTGCTGCTGTTGCTTCAGGTGTCGGACGGCCAGGTGCTGCTGGTGGTGGTGGACGAGGCTCAGCTGGGCAAGCCGGGCGCTAAGGCGGCATCGTGAAGAAGACTGCACACCTCCTGAAGCAACTTCATGAGATCATGACTTCATCCCATGGTTCACTTGACTTCATCCGTGTTGTTTGGCTCCCAGCTTTTTTGCACGATTCGCACGGTACCTGTACTCGCTTTGTCGCACACACTATGAAAATTCATGAAGCAGCAAGTAGCGGACTGCTGATGGGAACGAGAGGCGCGTGTGGAGGCAGGACCATGGCGCTCCAGCAGGGCAAAGCAACCGCTCGCGACAAGCCACGGAATCAGGCAGACTCTGACGTGACCATGAATGGCAAGAATGGACGGGGCAGGCACAGGCAAGCAAGAAGAACGCGGCAAGCAGGAATGGAAATGAAGCACGCTGCGACTACTAGACGGCACTACACTACACTGCTGTATACGAAAGAAAGAGTGAGCTTTGGGTAACCTGGTTATCTCGCAGAACCATCCGCCGGGTAGGGCGCTGGGGTTCGCCCCCTGACCCGCCCGTTTGGGGCACCTCCCATCAGGCGGTGGTGGTGCGCGCCACGTGAATGTGCGGGTTGTGTGCCCCCGGCGTGCGGCGTGGCTGCATGAGCCAGAAGGGCACCTCCATGGCTGCACTGCTGATGGCCCACGACGCGCGCAGCACCTGGAACCACCCACACGCCACCTGCGGACATGTAAAGCAGGGCTTATCACAGTGATCAGCAGCATGCACATGATGACAACGGTACCAGATGATGAGGCAAAAGCAGCTGGTAGGATGCACTGCTCAGCGCAAAGACAGAGAGGCCGCACCTGCCCCACGCCAGCGCACAGGTCGCCCCACGCCGTGAGCAGCGACTGCACCGGCGTGCGCCGCACCGGCAGCACTGCCAGCGCCGTGCTCTGCCCAGCCCCAGCCCCAGCCTTGACGGTGCTGCTGCTGCTGCCGCTGCTGCTCGCACCCTGCGCCACCGCGTTGCTGCTGCTGCCGGCCCCAGGCCCTGCTGCCGACGGTGGCACCGCGCCCCCACCAGCAACAGCAACAGGCTCACCAGCTGCATCATCGCCCTGCCGCGTGTCACGCCCTGGCGCCGCATCCGGCAGCACTGCCCCATGGGCCACCAACAACGCGTCCACACCCTGCTGCGGCGCTGCCGCCACCACCGCTGCTCCCGCCCCCGCCGCCCCAGCGGCCAGCTTGCTTTGCCCCGCCGCCCTCCTGCCCGCCTGCTTGCTGGCCCTCAGCAGCAGCTGCTTGCTGCCCGTGGAGCGCGGCGACGCACCCACAGACACCGCCACGCCCTCCCTCGTGACTCCGTCGTCCAGGGTGTCGTCCCCATCGGCCGTCTCCTCACCCTCGGCACCTCCCCGCCGCCACCGCTGCTGCTGCAGCGTGCCATCATGAGGTGGCGAGGCAGCGTCCAGCCCCACGTTGAAGGAGAGCTGGCTGGCTAGCTGCAGGCTGCCGGTGCTGCTGCGCTGCACATCCGCCTCTGGTGTGGGCGAGGACGAGCTCTCATCCTCCTCCACCTCCACCTCCTCCGCCCCGACTGCAACGGTGGTGGGGTCGCGGGCGGTGGCGGCACCTCCACCACGTCCCCCTGCTGCCCCGCCCTCCTGCCCCACACCCCGCAGCGCGGTGCTCGGGCGGCTGGTGGGCGGGGCGGAGCACAGCAGCTCCTGCTGGTGGCGCTGCTGCAGCGTGGCGGTGGTGGTGGTGGGTGCGGCGCGGTCACTCCCCGCCTCCCCGTCCTGCTGCTGACGCTGCGCAAACGCAGCAGCCAGTCCGAGGGACAGCGCGCCCCCACCGGGCGCATGGCGGTGGTTGGGCAGGGCCAGGGAGGAACGCAGCGACGCGCTGACGCCGCCTAGCGCCCTTAGGGCTTGCGGGCCCATGGGCGCGAGGGTTAGGGCGGAGGAGGTGCTGATGCGCGCCGTGGCGCAGCGGCGGTAGGCGGCCAGCAGGGTGGCGGCGCTTGGAGACAGCAGACCCAGGTGCTGCTGCTGCTGGTACTGCTGCTGGTGCCAGGTGGAGGATGCGTCCACAAAAGCCTCGGGTGCCTTTGGTGCGGCACGTGCGCTCTGTGCCGCTCCACTGCTCGCACCGGCGTTAGTGGCATGCAGGGTGCCCAGTGGCAGTGGCTTGACGCGCGGCGGCGCTGCCTTCTTGACCACGACGGGGCTGGAGCCTTCCTCACTTTGCACTAGCAGCGGGACGGCAGGTGCCACGTCAGCGGCAGGCTGCTGCTGCTGCTGCGCGGCAGCTGTCAGCTCGTCGCTGACTGTGGGGCTGTCATCCCCCCAGGTGGACCGGCGTGCCTGCCTCACGCTGCCAGTGTGTTCAGTGTTGTCCTGGGCAGGTCCTGGGGCGGGCAGGGTGGCCAGCAGGCTGGCCACGGTAGCGGAGGAGGTGGAGGAGTCGGCGAGAAGCTGCGCCTCGAGCCGCTTTGCCAGGGCCACCACCATGGTGGAGGCGCCGCCTTCATCACCAGGAGGAGGGGCTTCCCTTGGTGGTGGTTGTGGTGCTGCTGTGGGGGAGGTGAGGCGGTTGTTGTTGGTGGTGGTGCCGGGCGGTGGCCTGGCAGCCTCCGCCGCAGCGGCAGCAGACTCCGCCGCAGCCCAAAAGGACAGCGACAAGCGCACGCCTGCACCAGGAGCTGCCCTCGCCTCGTCACCACCACCACCACCACCACCGCCGCCAGCAGGGCTTGCGCTCATGCGCCTGCCCGCCCCCGGTGCGTCCGGGGACGTGGTGGTGGCGGTCACGGCCTGAGACGTGTGCGCGGACGCCGTGGACGCAGCCTGCGCCGCCGCCGCCGCCTCCACGCGCTCCGCCGCCGCAATCAGCGCGCCGGCAGTGCTGGCAGCCAGAGGCGCCACAGGCCTCCCAGGGACGCCATGCTGCCCCGCACCCGCACCCGCACCCGCCACCGGTGAGCCCAGCAGCCCTCCCTCCTCCTCCTCCAATCCCTCTTCCATGTTGAGCACTGTGCCCTGTCCCGCGAAGCGGGGCCGTGCTGCTGGCGCGTCAGACGAGGGCGAGAGGAGGGCGGACGCCTCGAGTGCAGCTGCGGCCGAGCGCGCGCCTTCCTGGGCGGAGGCGGCCAGGACGGCCAACAGGTCCTGCTCGCGCGTGGTGACTTCGAGCAGGGCGTCCTGGTGCAGCTCCAGCAGAGATTGGAGCTCCTCCACCTGCACATCATTGCAAACACATGTGCTTGCCACGGCCTTGGGCCTGGCCACGTGCCAGTCAGGGCACGACAGTGCGTGCGCCTGCAGACCCACAGCACATGATACTCGTACGCGTTGGTGCATTGCCGTCAGTGCCATGAGCCACGCAGCTCACCCCCCGCACCTGTGTCTTGAGGCGCGTGTGCTCCACCAGCAAGGTGGCGCGCTCCGCGGCCAGGGTGGCAAGGGCCGCATCCGTCTGCTCGGCGTGTGCCAGGCGCGCCTGCATCCATGGGTACATGGGTAGGGTTGAGGGCTAGGGTTAGTCCCACAGGCGTGCTCATTACGTGCACCTCCCACGACCTCCTACATGCTGAGCAGCAGCCCGCCACACACCCTTCTGCTGCGGTGTGTGGACGGCCGTTGGTGCCTTGGTGGCTTGGCGGCTGCATGTTCTGGCCTGGGCTGGTGCCTAGTCTTTCCTCGCTGCTGGTCCGTCCTGCCTTGATTGATGCGGCCTGACGCCCCGTTTGCAAGCTGCACACACCCGATCCCCTGCACACGCACCTGGCATCGTGCCAGCTCGCCCCGCACGCTCTCCGAGTAGTGCACCACCAGCATTGCCAGGGCGTGCTGCACCGACAGCAGCGCCTCACTGACCGCCTGCCCGCCGCCGTACAGCTGCTGCCCGGCGGACGTGCTGAAGCCACCGCCGCCGCCTTCCCCCATCCCACGCTGCTGGTGGTGCTGAGGCCGGCCCTGCCCGCGGTGCCTGCTGCTGAAGCGCCCTTGCTCCTCCTCGTCCTCATCTTCTTCCTCCTCCTCCTGCTCATCATCTTGAGTGTCACCGCCGCTGCCACCCTCGCGCAGGACTGGCATGCCGCCATCGGTCCGGAGGTGCTGCTGCTGCCCCTGGTGCTGGCGTTCCAGGTCCTGCAGGGCTGCTAAACCGCGTGCAAAGTCGGCTGCCATCGCCTTGTGCACCCATCCCGATTGCGTTGCCGCCTGGTGGAGCGTGTAAAGCATGGCCCGCATGCTGTAGATCCGCTCCCGGTGAAGCTGCATGGGCAACAGCACGATTGCAGGAGCAAGAGCGTGGGCAACAGCACCATTGCAGGAGGCCACGGCAAGAGTTTGGCGAAAGCTGACGGCAGCAACAGCTCGAGGACCTCGACGCGCGACCACGCTCATCCCGCGCCTCACGCACCTCTGCGAGGACTCCACGCCCAATTGCCTGCCGCAGCCGCATAATCGCGCCTCGCAGATCGCCCACACACGAGCTGACGCTGGGCAGCTCCCTGTCCAGCACGCCGTCCGTCATCTGCCTTGGTGAGAGCATAGTGCTGCTCTCCATCCTTGCAGCCCTCTGCTCTCTCTGAGCTCTCTCGTGTGCGAAGCGGCTGAGTGGACGCAGCTGTTCAAACGGTTGCCACGCGTGCTGAGCCGAGCGACAGCTCATTTGCAAATCCCAGTAAGCAGGATGTGACGCACGGTCCCTCATCACAGGTCCAGCAGCGAGGGCGGCACGGCCAGCTTGACGCCGGCGTTGCCCACCTGCACGCCCTGGTCGCGCTGGGCGTCCAGCACCGCCGCCCCCGCCGGCGCGCTGCCCGTCACCAGACCCAGCATCGGGTTCCGGAAGAACCCGTCCGCCTCCTCCGCAGCAGGCGCCCTGCTCACTGGCACGGGACCCGGCCCCGCCCCTGACGGGCGCCCTCCGAGCACGGGCAGGTCCGCAGGAGACGCCACAGTGGACGCAGTCAGGCCGCCGTTGCTGGACGCACGCGAGTGCGCCACTGCCCGCCCCGGTGCACCCACCGGCAGCGCCGCGCCCGTTGCCGCGCCGTTGCCGCTGCCGTGCGGAGTGAGGCGCAGTGGCCCCGGTGCCGGCTTGATCGCCGTCATTGCGCCAGCGGTGGTTGCCATAGCCTTGGACAGCGGGATCATGGGCTGTGGCTGGGGCGGGGCGGGCGGGGGCGGCGCTGCTGCCGCGGCCCCTCCCGTGGGCAGGGCGGGTGGCTGCAGCACGTACGTGTTGCTGGTAGGGAACTTGCGCTTGTGGCACTGGTAGTGCGCCAGTGACATGTCGGCGTAGGCCACCAGCGCGGCCAGGCCCAGGCGCTTGAAGCAGATGGAGCAGGTGCGCTCGGGGGTGAGCAGCACGCGGGCCGAGCGCTCCGAGCCAACCTGCTCGCGCACGGCCAAGTGCTCCGACCTGCATTTGGGGGGTGCAGCAGGGGCCAGGCAGCGCGGTCAGTGAGTGTGCGATTGAGTGTGCACATCATGGGCGTATCCCTGCAGCCCCGGCGACAGCAATGATGCGCGCAGCGCTCGCAAGCATGCCGTTGCGCCCTCGCTATCCCCTTACCTGCGCAGTTGCTTGGTGACCATTGCCAGGCGCCTTGACTCGCTGCCCCAGGCCAGGGACGCTGACACAAAGGGCAGGGTCCAGGCGAGGGGCATGCTGCCGGGAAGGGAGGCCAGCACGCGCGCTGCGTCAAGGCGCGACACCTGCAGGGCACCATGCACCAGGCATGGTGATGTGCACATTGCGTGTCCCACAAGGCTGTCACAGTCATCTGCTTGCGAGAGATCGCCGCGCCAGATGTAAAGCTCGACTAACACGCACAGGGCAGCTGAGGATGCCATCCCACCGCCACCCTCTAGTTTCTCCGTCCGCAAACGCCTACCATTGAACCTTACGCGTCGCCAAGGACAGGTACTCTCGCACAGCAGCACCGCGCACCTTCCTCGCCAGCACCCACACCAGGTCGCGCCACATGGGTGGGCCAAGCTGCTGCTCCTCCTGCTCCGCGCCCAGTGATGCCGCCAGCAAGCCCTCCGTCACGGCCGCGGTAGCCGCATCCACACCCGCGTACACACCACCACCACCACCACCACCAGCAGGTGCTGCGGCCTGGTGTGAGGAGTGCCCGGCGCTGCCTTGGATGGTGGAGGCGACACCACTGGGAGGCGGCTGCTTGGAGGCTGCTGACGCTGTGGCACCTGTAGGCTTCCTGCCGTTGGCGGCCTCGAGTGGCTGCTGTGCTTGTTGTTGCTGCTGGCGGCGGTTCTTGGCGGCCTCCAGGGCAGCCTGCACCGCGCCGTTCTCCAGCACCACCTGCATGAGCGCGGCAGCGCACAACAAGTGCAGCACAAGCTTGGGGCCACGCCCTTTCCCCCTCACAGCTCACAGCAAAGCGTATGCCCTTACGGCCCCCGCAACATGCCACGCCCTGCATCGGCACCAGGTACGCTGCCCCGCACTGCAGCACACCGCCGCTCACCTGCATCAGCACCAGGTACACGTCCTGTGGCTCCTTCAACGGCTCTGAAGGCGTGGACGACCCAGGGGTGTAGGTGGTGGGTAGTGCCGACAGGTCAGCGTGACTGCCCCCGCCACCCACCCCACCACCTCCGGTTGATGGTTGGTGGGAGGAGGCCAGCAGGTGCGAGGCCGAGGTGGGGCCGGTGGAGGAGGGCATGCCGCCCACGGAGCGGCGGCGGTTGCCGCGTGCCGCCAGCTCAGCTGCGTACACCCTGCAGGCACATGCAAGCACCAGGCACACTTTTTGTCTTCAGCTCGCGTGCCTGAGTGCTGCGGGACATGTGATACGCCCGGCAGTTGGGCTCCGGCCCCGCCGAGGCGCCAAAACAGATGCAAACATCGACACACTGGTAGGAGCTGTGGGCTGCAGGAAGTGATGTTCCCTCTAGGCAGTGAACTCGCTGGCAGAGGTCAGGTCTGGTTGGCACGGTGCGTTTGTCATTTTGAGCGTGAAGCAGTGTTCACCTGTCGCAGTAGGCCTCTGCCAGTGGCACGTCACTGAGCACCAGGCAGTAGAGCCGCAGTGCCTCCAGGTGGCGGCCCAGGCGCTCCAGCATCAGCGCGCGGATCTCGGGGAGCTCGCCTGGTGTGATAAGGTGTGAGGTGTGACCACAAGGAGAGTGAGAGCACGCGCGTGATGAGGGGCAACGCAGGGCCGCAAAGTGAAGGAGCGGTGCAACTGTGTGCTGGTGTGCCAGCGCATTGTGTCTGCGTCCTCTTCCCTACTGGCGTCCCGTGGTCCATCTTTCAATACACCGCACCTGGAGGCAGCTTGCTCAGCACGTGCTCAGGGTCCAGGTACGGCGAGCTGAACACCAGGTCCCTCAGACGCTGGTACAGGGGCCGCCGCCGCACCTTTGGCGGAGCCGGCGTCGCCACCCCACCCACCCCCGCGCCCTCCCCACCGCCCGCGACCACCTTGCCCGCCACCGGGCTGCCACGCAACGATGCCGTCAGCCCCCCTGCCCCACCCGCCGCCTTTGCACTCGCACCGCTCCCTGACGCCGGCCGCTCCGCTGCTCGCTTGCCCCCCAAGGCCGTGCTGACGCCCTGCCGATCACGCGTGGGTGACACACCCGCCACCGCGGACGTGCTCTTGGCAGGTGATGCATGGCCCAGGGCCCCTGCACTGCCTTGCTGCGTGCTAGTAGCATCCACGTCAGAGTGGTCGGTGCCCGTGGTCACCCCACCCTTCCCACCCCGCGGCGCCTTGCTGGTCCCAGCAGCACCGCTCGCCACCGACGCGCGCTTGCCCACCCGGGGGCCCCGGGGCGGCAGCGGCGGTGGCTGCTCGCCCCACAACGCGTCCATCGCGGAGGCCAGTGAGGAGGACGGTTCCGAGGTGGCTTGGGGGGCCGAGGAGGACAGCAGCGCCTGCTGGCTCGAGGTGTGGGTGAAGCCTTGGAAAGCGCGCAGCAAAGAGGCGCCTGGCTTGCCGGCGGCCAGGTGCGACGTGACGGCGTGGCTGCTGCTGCTGTCGTCCTTTTCAGTCTTGTCAGTAGTAGGCCGGAGGGGCTTGCTGGGGCTGCCCCCGCCGGGAGGCGTGCCGGGTGGCACTGGGCCGACGGTGGTGTCATCGGCAGAGGAGGAAGGGGGGGAGTCGGGGGGCGTGGGGGCGGCGGAGGAGGTGGCGCCAGAGTGGCGGCCGCTGCGTGCGGGCGGGCGTTGCTGCTGCTGCCTCCCTGCTGCGTGTGACACCACACGTACGCAGCGCACAGGCACGCAGTTCGTAGCGAGTGGCTGGAGCGCTTTGAGGAGGCAACGATTCTGACGATACTGACAGTGGCAGACCAAGAGCACACGTTCAGCAAACATGAACACATGCTATGCTCACCTCCGGCCGCCACTGCTGCAGACAGAAGCGTCTCCCCAGGTTGAGGCGGGCTAGCCGCCATGGCCAACGGCACCATCCGATCCGGAAACACCGGCAGCGGGCTGCCCGGGTGGTGCATGGCCCCTCCCTCCCACAGCAGCGACGTGATGTCCGCAGGCTCGTGCGTCGGGGACCGACGGTGCCGCCTGCCCCGCCGCCGCGGACGCGACGACCCCTCCCCCGGCAGGATCGGTTCGCCCTCCGCCAGCGCCTGCAGACCAAACGCCGGCGCGGTATGGTCCCCTGCCGCCGCTGCAGCCGCAGCCGCGAGAAGGTGGGCGGAAGCTGGCACCTGCTGCTGCTGGCTGCCGTGAAGGAGCGTGTCGCTGCCGCTCCCGGCGGCTGCGGTGGTGGTGGCGGTGGCACCACCAGGACCTGTGAGGCTGCTGGTGTCGGACGACGCGGCTCCATCGCTGGCGGCGAGCCTGGCGGCGCGGGCGCGGCGGCGGATGCGCTGCGGCAGGCGGTGCATGCCCGGCTCCAGCGGCGGCTGCGCAGACCCTAAGGGTATGCCGGGCAGCGGCGGGAGGTTCTCAATCAGGTGCTGCCCGGCGATGGGTGAGTGGGCAGAAGCGGGGGTGTCGTGGGAGGAGGAGGGAGGCGTGTGCGCTGACATGGCCAGGCTGGCGGTTTGGCCTGCTGCCCCGGCCTTGGCGGTAGTGGCAGCGGTGGTGGGTGCGGCGGCGGTGGCGGTTGTGGCGGTGGCGCCGCCCCCCGTGGTGGAGGAGGACCGGAGGTAGGCGGCTTCGTCGCTGTCGCCGCTGCTGCTGGCAGAGTCGCTGCGGTCCAGGATCTCCTGCATGGGGCGGCATGGTGCATCGATTAGGGTTGTAGGGCTTTGGGTTGATCATCATGGATGCAGGGAGACGTGGTGCAGTGAGAGCCACGAGCTACCCAATTGCCATCTGTGTGGTGCAGGTGAGCGGTGGCGATGCAACCACCATGCCCCACACAAGACGGCGTTGCGCTTGCCTGCAGGTAGATGAGCAGCAGCTGCGTGTGGTACTCCTGTGGCGCCGCCACGCCCATCTGCAGGGCCGCCTCCAGGTACATGGACGAGTAGGCGGGCGAGTGCGTGTGCAGGATGTTGAGGGCCACGGACGGCTCCAGCGGCTGGCGCATCTGAAGGAACGCCTGCGGGTGGAGGTGAGGGCGGAGCGGAGGAGAAGGAGGGCAGCAGCGGGTCAAGAGGCGTGTGTTGTTCAAGCTGGGGCGCTGGCTCCACACAACTAGCATGCACTGCCAGGAGTCGCAGGCCGAGTGGCGGTCGGCAGGCTGACGCCTCGGCACTCAATTGCAACGTGTCTGCCTGCTCTAGATGTAGTGCGACAGGCTGCAGGACTCCAACCGAGTGCCCACCACAAGGCCCACGTGGCGAAGGCAGCACCTCCCCACCGTAAGGCGTACCTGCAGCCCCGCCTCGGGGTCAGCGCCCAGGATCCAGCCCGAGTGCTTTTGTATGAGCGCCGTGTGGTCCATGCCCAGGTGCGTCAGGTAGCGCACCGCCGCCCACACGCCCGGCAGCCCGTTGAGGTCAAAGGCGGCGCCGGTGGGGCGAGGGGAGAGCTGGTCGGGGTGCTGGGAACAGCCCTCCAGCACGACCAGCGCCTGCACATGCATGCATGTGAGGGACATGCGCAGCCAGACGTGCCAGTGAAGTCTAGGGAAAGGTGGGAACCCACGCCGAGCAACATCTCAGGGCGGTGTTGGTGTGTGTGTGTCGATATTTGCACCTGTTTGGGCACCTCGGCGGGGCCGGAGCCCACTACCGGGCAAATCGTGTATGTGCGTGGTGTTGGGTGGTCGGCACGCAGCCCAGGCAGCAAGCAAGCCGGCAGGCATCAAGCTGTGTGACGATGCAGCTGGGTGCATAGCGTGCACAGGAGAGACGACTCCGAAACAGTCAGCCCGTACCTGCTCATGCTGGCCGTGGTATTTGTACAGTGCCACCAGCTCAGCGTACCGCCCGTACTGCGTCAGCAACCGACTGCCCTCCTGCAGGCACCAGACAGACAAACAAGGGCACCCAAGGCGTGCTGTTGAGCTTGGCTTTGAGCTGCGGGACAACTGACATGATAACCTTGAGGAGTCAAACACACAAGAAGCGGCGGCCTCACACACACTTGGCATGACGCCAGCCGCTATGGCGCGTGGCAGCGTGTTTGGGTGTGCAACGCACCTGCAGGTCCACCCAGTTTGGCGACAGCTGCACGAACCGCAGCAGCGTGCCCGTGTCCTCCGGCTGCGCCAGCATGGCCGCAACCATGGCAGTGTCAACCATGACCAGCACCTCGTTAAGGGCTGGCCTTGGCCCTGCAACCGCCGCCGCACCCGCCGTCGTCCCCGCCGCCGCCCGATCCCAGCTGCTGTCTGCTTGCGCGGAGGAGGACGGAGCAGCGCGTGCGCCAGCGCGGGTGGGCGAGGGTGGGGCCGGCGGCGGCGACGTGCCGTCTCCATTGGTGGTGGCACCATGGCCAGGTGAGGGCTTGACGCCCGAGGTCTTGGCGGCCCATGCCAGGCGCGCGTCCACGATGTCCGGGTGGGTGGCCATGGTGCGTGAGCGGAAGCTGGTCAGGTAAGGGAGGGCCAGGGAGGCGGCGGCGGCAAAGGCAGCGCCTGTGGGCTCCTGCACCTGTGTCATGTGCACAGTGTGGGGCAAGGTGCACGAGATGCTGTGAGCAGCTGTCGCATGGCTGCTGAGTCGCTGTCGTGGCCTGCCTATACACCTGCACTTGTCGGTCACCTGCCTGCCTGGTGCGGTAGGCCAACTGCGAAGCTGAGCCCGCGCACACTGACCTTCGGCAGCTGTGCGCCGGCCACCTCCTCTGGCAGCCAGCGTCGCAGCGCGGCGGGCACCAGTGAGGGCAGCATGCGCAGCAGCACCAGCACCGAGGCTTCCTCGTCGACGCGCGCGCTGCACAGCGCCAGCTGCGCCATGCCCTCGTCGTATTCCTCCTGGGAAAAGAGGTGGTGCGCGTACAGCAGGCGCAGGCGGTCCTCCAGCACCACGCGAGGCACCACCTGCAGAACGGGTACAGGGGCAGGCATCGGTCCACCCAGCATCGGCATCCACCTAGACAGAGCTCATTGCGCTGCTCAGCAGACAGAGCACATCCTGCCAGCGTGTGCGCAGCAGGCGCACGCGGGTCACAGCTTGCTACCTGGCT
>QAXK01002976.1:0-15307 GCA_004335735.1 Chlorella sp. KRBP | reverse complement strand
TTCTGCTTCTTCTGCTGCTGCAGCTGCAGCTGCTGCTGCCGTGGTAGGTGAAACCTTCCCACCCCCCACAGAGTCGCCAGACAAGGTGTCACTGCCCCATGACTCTTGCTCGTCCTCCTGTTGTTTACAGCAGGGCAACAGCAACAAAGCGTTGTGAGGGGGTCTGCAGGCTCGTATGAGCGTGTCTGCTGCAACGAGGCAAGGCGTGCAGCAAGTGCTGCGTAGGCATATGACTGACCTGGTGATTTGCTGCCTGCATTCTATATTGTTGCAGGCCAAACTGGTTGCTGCTCTGCTGCCCCTGCCTGCCGCTGCTGGCAGTCAAAAACACAGGCCAGTAGCCCTCAGGCAGAGTTGATGTTGCATAAACTTATACTACAAGTTTTTGAT
Organism: Chlorella sp. KRBP; assembly: GCA_004335735.1. Lineage (NCBI taxonomy): Eukaryota > Viridiplantae > Chlorophyta > Trebouxiophyceae > Chlorellales > Chlorellaceae > Chlorella > Chlorella sp. KRBP. The sequence continues at coordinate 14,917 of QAXK01002976.1, read as the reverse complement.
GAATGCATTAGTGGATGGGCGCACTGTTTCAGTGCGCATGCACTGAGAGGCGCTGTGACCTCACAGCCTGACTCACAAACGCCTCATACCTTGGACGGGAAAGCCGGGCGGCTGCATCAGGCAGCGGCCAAGTCAGAGTCCACATGCTGGTGCAACTTAATCGTGGTGGAATCAGAGCATGTGTGAAGCTACCCCATCCTGGTGCTTCCGGTGATGCTGCGGCTGTGCAGATCACAGCAGCTGCACCTGCAGGTGCACAAGCAGCGCATTGTCCCTGCAGAGCCTGCATTGTACGTGTTCACATCTGAAACAACCGCTGTAAACCACTCGATGTGACGAACGCTGAAGTGCGCTGCGCCTCTCAATACCTCCCTCTAAAAAGTTCTCAGTGCCTGCCAACAGGAGTCCTACTTCTCACAGAAAGTGTGAGGGGATGCCACTCCATGTGCTGTCGTTACATGCCAGTATGTCAAAGAATTTGAGATACTCATGATACTCAAAGGCTTTGAGTAGCTGCCGTGGTCAGTGCGCAGCTGTCAACAGGTCCGGACAAAGTACAGTGATCTACGTCCCGACACGAAGCGACAGCAGCAGCATGCAGCTCCACCAGCGCAGCGCAACCACAAATGGGTGCAGATCAAGTAAGAAATTGTGACCAGCTGATGAGCTTGGCCCCTGGTCCAAACTGCTGCACTGGGGTTGTTTGTGGAGGCACGTGTTTGTCCATGCTTGTCCCCAAGGCGTCTGGTGCAGTTGTACTGACGGCAACGTGGTGTTTTGGTACATCTACAGGGAGTGCAGCTGCAGTGGCAGCATACCGGCCTTCCCTGCGCAGGTGCAAGGTACGTGATCAGCAGATCACTTGTGACAGCAAAATGGACCGGAAAGGCATATGATGGCAGCAAGCAATCCAGGCATGAAGCACGTTGGGCAGAGGCAACAAGATATTTAGTGCAGGGCAGTCACCTCGTTGGTGTTCCTGCACGTCCCTGCAGGGCACAGTCAAGGTCCAAGCCAATGTCTCAACAGCAGCAGAGTCCTTCCAGATCCCTGCCTGCCCAGACTTGATCCCCAATGGCGCTTGGAAGAAGGTCGAGGGCGGCGTGTGCGCAGCAAAGGGCTTCAAAGCCACAGGTAGGCTTCCCCCGCAGAACACTGACCATACCAGCCACTTCGGCTGGTGTCACGATAGCCTGCGAGCTGCTGCAGCTGCAGTATGACATGACAACTGCTTGAGGCAGCACTCCTCAAGGCAGCAGTATATGCCTGTGACCACTCAGCTGCTACACCATGAGCTACAAGCAGACTTGCACCCTCAAGTAGCTGCCCTGCATCAGCAACCCTGGGCATGTTGCATGTGGCATGCAGGTGTATATGCTGCCCTGCGTGCCGCTGGCAAGAAGGCCGACCTGTCCCTGGTCGTTGCTGACGAGCCAGCAGTGGCGGCAGGCTGCTTCACAAAGAATGTGATGTGTGCAGCACCAGTGCTGTACTGCAAGGATGTACTGGACCGCAAGCAGAAGATCAAGGCGGTACGTACCTATGTTGTGCTGATTGTACCTTCGATATGAGTCAGAGGTGGCTCATCACCCTGGCACTGCTGACCAGGACACTTCCACCTGCTATGGACACAGAAACGCGTGCATGGCACACCTGGTGGCTGGTGGTTTCGTCACGGCTGTTGCGGGCAGTGCCACGTGCCTCTCTTGGGTTGAGTTGAACGCCCATTACTGGTTAGCGCTCCCTGTAGTTACCCCTACTGCAACTCACCATTGCCATGCGTATGCCTCTTCTCAAATCTCCGTACAATGCAGAGCTGGGGTAGCCATGCTGTGTGTTGTCCCATGCTGTGCTGTGATGTGCTGTTTTGTGCAGGTGCTGTCCAATGCAGGCCAGGCCAATGCAGCTACAGGTGACCAGGGCTACGAGGACGCAGTTAACTGCGCCACCCTGGCAGCAGCATCACTGGGTGTCAGTCCTGATGACGTGCTGCTCATGTCGACAGGTGCGCAACAACACTCCTGGTAGTGCTTGCGGGCTGCAGCAGGCGTTACCTTGGGGTATAATGGGGCTCAAGAGTAGCAGCAGACGGGCCACACTACAGCACGCATCAGATCCAAGTCGTGCCAGGGCTGATTGCCTTTGGGCATGCTGCAAGCACACCATGAGGCATAAACATGCTGTTCTGATGGACAGCAAGTGGCTGGCTGCCTGCTGTTGTACTCTCTGTGAACCGGCACACACGTGCACAAAGACATACCCATGCCTCAAGCAACGGGCACACAGCCACAGCAATCACAACAGGCAGTACACAATACAGTGTGAGAAGATGCCAGCACCCGGCGCCGGCTGACCTTTCGCGCTGTCCTGGCTGCGTGTATGCTCTTTGTGCTGGTGACAGGTGTGATTGGGCGGCGCATGAAGATGGATGCATTCGTGCCTGCCATTCCTGAGTTGGTCAAGTCCCTGGGTTCCAACCCTGCAGATGCACACAGGGCAGCAGTTGCCATCACCACCACAGACCTTGTCAGCAAGGAGGCAGCACTCGAGGTGGGTTGCACCTCTGTGTCACACTTAAGGGCAACACTTTTGAGTCACACATGCTCGAGCGTTGCTGCTGTACAACGTACGCACATGACTGTGGATGTCAGGAGGTTGTGTGAGGCTCTCGACGGACTTTCATGACATGCACACTTAGGATGCGGGTACCTTCGTCAGCAACAGTGGTTCCTGTCCTGCGCGCCTTCTGACCCACTGTTTCTCCCGTTGTCTTCAATCTTCGACACGACTTAGTGAATGCTGCATGCTGTGCGATGTCTTGCAGGTGACCATTGGTGGCAAGCCAGTGCACATAGGCGGCATGTGCAAGGGCAGCGGTATGATCCACCCAAATATGGCTACAATGCTGGGCATTGTGACGTGCGATGCAGCTGTGGAGCCTGCAGTGTGGAGGGACATGCTGCGCAGGGCGTGTGAGGCAAGCTTCAATGCGGTAAGCAGCTGGGCATCCACCTGCATTGCGCTGCCGGACTTGAGCCAGAGAGTACAATGTATGGTGCAGTACACCTGCGGTACATGTTGTGATGACACTGTATGTCTGGAGCTGGGTGACTGCATGCGAACGCGGCCAGCTGGTTGAGTCTGGTGCTTTTTAAGACATCCTATGTGAGTTGAAGCATCAGTGCAGGATGCTCATGTACGCCTGCTGTTGGCCAGGCGTCAGGATCCCTGACGATGCCCCATGGGGCATTGTCACAACAGCACTTTGCGCGTCAGCATTGTTCTGTACCTGCCTTGGATGTCCCTGTGTGTGCAGATCACAGTTGACGGAGACACCAGCACGAACGACACAGTCATCGGCCTAGCCAGTGGCAAGTCTGGTGCAGCAACAATCACAGATGCCAGCAGCAAAGACGGCCAGGTGCTGGAGGCTGCACTCACAGCACTCCTGCAGGTGGGCCCTCAAAACCCCGCTTGTGTAACACAGTTCACACACCATGCCCCCAGCCCAACATGCAACAGCTTTATATCAACATTCTGTCAGAAGAATAGAAGCCCCATGCCACGGCCACTGTCGACATCATCAGCACAGCCTGCTGTTGCGTCGCTGGCTGAACCACCGGCAAGTTTCCATTTGCAACCCACCGGCTTATCTCAAGGTTCTCGTGCTGGTCAGCAGGTGTGGCGTTTTGACGCGCGCTGACCTGCTGTTGTGTGCAGGGCCTGGCCAAGAGCATAGCCTGGGATGGTGAGGGGGCCACATGCCTCATGGAGGTGTCTGTCACTGGAGCCAAGTCGGACGCTGACGCGCGCGCGGCGGCAAAGAGCGTGGCAGGGTCCAGCCTTGTCAAGAGCGCCATCTTTGGACACGACCCCAACTGGGGCCGCATCGCTGCTGCTGCGGGCTACTCGGGTACGGGCCTGCTGCCGGTCTGGCTACTTATGCACACATGCTGTAGACTGCCATGAACATGATGTTTCATTGCTGGAGAAGAAGCAACCCATAGGTTGAGAAGTAGCAGCAGCAGACGCATGCGCAAGGCCAGCGGCGCTGCGTGTGAGCTGGTTGTATCAAGCAGACAGTTTGCATGACGGCGGAACCCCCAATCCCACAGTGCCGCTGATCAGGATATTTGTCATGCTTGGATTCTACAAAATGTCTACCCTCATGCGTGAAGCTCTAGCACTGCCGATAGACCTGCACAAAGTCAGCACAGAGTCCTGTGTGCATGTATTTGGGTGGCTGCAGGTGTACAGTTTGACCAGAATGAGCTGGCCGTGAAGCTGGGTGACATTCAGCTCATGCAGGCTGGCCAGCCTCTGGCCTTTGATGCCAAGACTGCCAGCACATACTTGAAAGACACCTGTGCCAAGCATGGCACCGTCAACATCTATGTCACCATTGGCAAGGGTGCAGGCAAGGGTGAGTTGTGGACCACAGCAGCTGCACTGGGGACACGTGTTTAGCAAAACGTGTGGGCCACATGTGAGCATACCACATCTCAGGCCATGGCACACTTGCAAGGCCACGGACAAGGCGAGAGGCTCTGGTCGGCAAGCTGATAGGCAATCCTCATGTTTAATGCGATAATGTGTGTTGGACCAGGCTGTTGACTCAGGTCTGTTGTGCTGTTGCAGGCATGGCTTGGGGCTGTGACCTGTCTTACGACTATGTCAAGATCAATGCAGGTAAGGGTGTGTTGATACTTGGTAGTTGCGTTGAGCCTCAATTGAAGCAGAACCTAACAGTTTGGATAGTGAGCATGCTACTACTAGCACTTGGCCTTTGGGTAACAGTGAGACTAAGACAAGTGCACGTAGTGGTTGGCATGGGGCTGCGGCACATGCAGCTGACCTGCTGCACTTGTTGCTGCCATGCTGCTGCAGAGTACACTACCTAGCAAGTGGCTTGGCAAGCCCCACAGATGCCTGGCAGCTGCAGTACAGGGACTAGCCGTCACCCCTGAATTATGCTTTGTGCTGTGACTTCGGACATGCAGTTGCACTGTGTAACAAACAAGCTGTGGGGGCATGGTCGTTTATGGCAGTTCTTGGCTTGGCACGCTGCAGATGCTCCAGCAAGTGCATGGTTGGTAGCAATGACTGTCACTATCGATTAGGCTGGAACCTCAGAATGACAGTCCCTCGCAATGCTCAACCTCTGCTGGTGCTTTGTGCAGACAAGGGGTGGCACTGTCGTTACAGCATGATACATACAATACAGCTTAGCAGCTCACAGCACATTCCCAAAATCACCTGGCCACTACAATTGACTGGGCCTCGGGTCTGGCCAGGCCGACTCAATGCGCTGCCATAAGCTAGCACTGACATCCTGGGGTGATAACTCAGAGCCCAACCCAAAACCACCATCAAAGTAGAGACCCACCAAACTCCATTCTTGTGTATCTAGCTGAACATGAAATCTGGAGCAACACCCAAAGCACAGATCCTGGTAGCTGAGTGCCGACACACTGGCACGAACGCAACATCACGTCATGCGGGCATGACTCAGCACAGCAGTTCTGGCGCAAAACCACTTGAAGGTCCCAAGGGCTGCACCCCTGAGTCACAAGCTGCGGACACTCAATACGCCTCTACACGCCTGCAGGTGCTGCAACCAACTGGGTCACAAGGGATGGCACATGCTGCATGCAGGGCATGTCGAGGTTCTGACAAAGGAGGATGTAATGGTGCATGCATCACCCATGGCTGTCGGCCAGAGTACCATAGAGTTTGTCAAAATGTTAGGGCGGTTGCAAAAGGACTGGTCAAGCACAGCAGTGTCAACTACGAGTCAGTTGGATGCCCCACATGCGTACAGCAGAGTGTGATTCACGATGGGCAGGCTATGATTACCAGCCAGCAGTGTGTGTGGTCAAAGGGTAGTACAGTCACCCAGCCTCAGGATGCAGTCACAACATGCAGCATGCAGCACTGCCTGCACTTGCATAGTCACCCAGCCACAGCAAATGCATTGCAGCATTGCCGTACGAACACGCCCCTCTATCTGGGTCAAGGCTGCATGCACACGGCTTCACGCTGCGTCATGCTCGGCTGCTGCTGTTCGCAGTCATAGAGAACAGCAACAGCCCAGCAACAAACAGCCAGTGATGTGACCCGCTGATCCACATGTGATGGTAGTATAGTGCTAGCCACATGCACTTTCAATACAGCAGCACGCCACAGCCACCATTGTCACTGCCACTACCACTCAACAGTCGCACCAACTTGAGCCCAAGCATGCTGTTCCCTGCCAGCGCGGGTGTTTCTGCGACCAAAGCGACCCACCAGCAGCGCTTGGCCCCCCTCACATGATCACACAGCGGCAGCCACGTGTGGGCTGCTCTGCAACCTCCTCGCCTTCACCCTCTCTCTCTGCAACCCCCCGATGCGCACCACTATCCAAACCTGATGGCAACCCTTCTGCAGGTCTGATGCCAACCTGGGCCTCTGACACTCCAGCCACCTCAACCGACTCTGCTGCTGCTGCTGTGGCTGCTGTGGCTGACTCGCCAAGTGACTCCTGGTGCTTGCTTTCGCCACCTGCCATGCCATTGCCCAACCCTCCTGGCTGCTGCTGCTGGTCCTGTGCTGCCACAGACTCCAATGCCCCAGCTCGGGAGCTCTCTGACTGCCACGACTGCTCAAGCCCCAGCGTGCTGCTGTCACCCACACCACCAACAGCAGCAGCAGCAGGCACGGGGGCCGCAGACGCTGCCCTTGCCGCTGCCTCTGCTGCAGCAGCCTCGGCAGCAGCCGCAGCCTCGGCAGCCTCGGCAGCAGCGGCAGCCTCGGCAGCAGCAGCAGCTTCTGCAGCCGCCATTGCTGCCCTGCCTTCTGCTTCAATCTCTGCATCCAGCTCCATGAACAGCCGCACTGCAGTTGGGTCTGCCATGATCTCCTGGTCTGATGCCAGCAGGCCCTCTGCACCCCCTACACTGACAGGACCTGGCCTTGAGGTCAGCCAGCTGTCAGCAGCATCACCCACAGGTGCCTCTGCTGCATTCCTCACACCCTTCACAGCATCTGCACCCACTGCTGTCAGCAGCTTGCCTTCTGGCCCCAGTCCTGAGGCAGTACTTGGCTGTACGGGGCAGGCAAGGTGCAGCTCTGTGGGGCCCGGTGCTGGTGCGGGTGCTCCCCCGGACTCCGTGCTGCTGAGTGACAGCAGCTTGGCACCACTGCTGCCACTGCTGCCGCTGCGTGCTGCTGCGGCCAGGTGGGGGGACACAGAGGCAGAGCGAGACAGCGAGCCACTGCGGCGCAGCGACAGGTGCGCGTGCTTGCTGGTGCTACTGCTGTTGGGCTCCGCTGAGTGGGGTGTGGTCCTGCTGCTGTTCCTGCATGTCTTGATGCCAGCTGGTGGCGTGCTCATCGCTGCTGCTGTCGTGTCTGTGCCACTGGAGGGCAGGCGCTGTGACTTAGTGGCATGGAGCTGCTTGTAGCTGCTGCTCCTGCTGCCCTGCGTGGGCGTGGTGGTTGTGCTGGAGCTGCGGCTGTGGCAGCATCCATGCAAGGCACGGCAGGCAGACAGGTCAGCAGGCAAGCCAATGAGCAAACAGTTAAACAAGCCAGCAGGCAGGCTGGCGATGTGGTGTCTTGATTCAAAACCTACAGACCTTGTCAAACCATGTCATGTGTATCCAGGACAAGAGCCCTCATCAAAAATGTTATACACAGCTGGACCTGAGGTCCAGGACACATGTATTCGCGAGGTCAGTTGCTGCTGTACTGCAGAACAGGCAGGCATAGACAGCACATGTTCTCTTAGGCTCAGGCAAACACATCCTGTACACATACTGTGCAGGCAATAGGCCCACTGCAGCCTCACCTTGCAGTCCTCCTGTAGCTCCCTGCACTTGACGGCCCCGCGCTGCGCAGCGAAGACATCCACGCGGCGCTGGCCTCATCCCGCTGCTGTGCTCCGCCCAATGACCTCCTGCTGCTGCTGGCACTGCCATTGTCGCTGCTGCTGCGCCTGCCAGCACTGGCCGGGAGTACATCCAGCCCCTGCCCTATGCCAGCACCACCCGTCCCTGCTGATGCCTGCTGCTGCTGCTGCAGTGGGGAAGGTGAACAGGCACCAGAGCACAGCCCAGAAGGGATGCGGGTGGGCAAGGTGCCCACCTTGCCAAGGCTCTCTGCACGCTCCAGGCCCCTCCCCTGCTCCTGGTGCTGCTGGGGGATCCTAGTGCTGCGCGTAGCTGCTGGTGTCAGTGCTGCAGCCCTTGGGCTACGTGGTGACCCCAGCACTGATGGGATCCCCGACCTGACTGCAGCTCCAGCAGGAGTAGAGCCTGGGGTAGGGCTCCTGGGTGGACTGCTGCGGACCCCTGGGGAAGGGCTCCCAACAGCTGCGTAGCCTGCAGCGTAGCTGTTTGTTGCCTGGCTCCTGCCCACCCGTGTTGACGCGTGCGTGCTGGGGCTTCTGCAGCCAGCGCCTGCTGCTGCTGCTGCTGCTGGCTTCATGCGCACGCCTGTGGGACTGCTGCGGGCACCTCTGGGGCTGGTCGAGGCAGGCCCCCTTGCGCTCCTAGGGCTGCCCCCTGCAGTGGCAGCAGACCCAGACTTGCTGGCTGGCCTGGAGGCTACTCGTACACCAGCTGCTGGGGCAGTTTGGATGGCACTGGGCAGCGCAGACGATGTGTGCAGCCTGTTGTCCATGGTGTTGACATAATCCTCCCAGGACTTGCCATGTGGGTTGAGCTGTAGCCCTGAGTATGGTGCTGCTGCTGCTGTTGTGGCGGCTGCTACAGCTGGAGAGCTCTGCGAGAGGTCCGCGCTGACTCGCAGCCAGCTGTCTGCTGGTCCCTCAAGTGCAAGTGACTCAGCAGCAAACTCTGCGCTGCACAGTTCCGTCAGGTCCTGCAGGCAACAGCAGCAGCAGTTGGTGGCAACGAGTCTGCGATAAGCTGCGTGTTGTGGGGGGCCTTTGTTGGTCAGCTTGAGCCGGCTGCAGACCCTTGCTGGCCTCTGATGCAGCTTGAGGCTGCCCTGGCTATGCCACAAGATGCATGGGCTGTGTGATACTCTGAATCAAGTGTTGATACCTCATGCAGGAAAGCTCTGGCAGCGGCTATGGGTGGAGTTGTGACCAAGCCAGTGTGGTGAAGCACTTTATGAAGCCATGTGACACACCTGGAGTGTGGTGCCCTTCTGGGGTGTGTGTCCCGAAGGGGATGGAAGCAGCAGCGCTCCATCAGCTGAGCACTCCAGTGCCATCTGCATGGCATCAATGCTGTTGTCCTCATCGCAGCGTGCGTCTATGCCTTCCTTCAGAGCTGTGATAGCGCTGCGCCTTGCTGCAGAGGGCTTGCTGCCGCTGTAGTCAGAGCTGTTGGTGTCTGTTGGGAGCACAAGGGGCAGAACATCATCTTGCTGTGCCTCCTGTAGCAGGGGATCTTGCAGGACCACTGCTGTGATGATTTCATCAAGCAACTGCCTGACAACATCCTTGCTGGGACTTGCCCCCTCGGCTGGGGATTGCAGACCCTTGCCACTGGCCACATGTAAGCCGCCGTTTGATGTGCTGAGGCTCAGAATAGACAGGTTAATGGAAGATATCTCCTGCTCCTCGTAAGACATGACTTGGTGGACACCAATTGAAGTCTGTTGCCTGATGGTATTGTTGCTCCTGGTCAGTCAGCGTACTGCCAGCCAACTAGGCCACGCAGCTGACACCACGGTTCGATTCAGAGGTACGAGAATGATATGTGTCGTGTGGTGAGTGGTCTCATGGGCTGCATCCGTCTTGCGGGCACTGCCTCTGACACTGTCTTGAAGGAGCAAAGAACTGAGCAGCACAAATGAACTGTAGCAAGCTGAAACAACCAACTTGCTCAACAGCACAGCGTTCAATCTGGGGCTTCATTTGAAGGCCACATGTGTGACGGCAATGACTAATTTGGCCAAATTACAGAAAGAAAGGCGATCGAGGCCATCAATGCATCGCGAAGTATATATGAGATCTAACTGATGAAATTTGCTGCGTTGCAGGTGGTACAGTGCACGGTATTCTGCGTCATCCGTGTCGTGCCCAGACTCACCACACGATGCAGCTGTGTCCTTCCTGCCCGGTGTTAGCGTCTCAACGTTACATGCTACGATTGAAACAACCACACAGCGCATGTTTAGTGAGCAGAGCGCGCTCGAATCCCTTGAGAGGCAGTACCAGCAGCAGTGGCACCAGACAGACAATCCTCAGGCCACCTGCAGCTGCAGCCACCCTATCATATGATTACGCGAACAACTCTTACCTCAGTGATAGCAGGACTCAGGATGCCTCGTTCCACCCAGTGGCACCTCTGCCCACACCCCCCACCTCGTCATCTGACTGGGGTGTGCTGCCCTACTTGTGGGACCTTGCACGAGCTGAGAAGCAGCTGTCATGGCGCATGGGAGCAGCTTTTATCTGTATGTTGATGTCTAAAGCAGCAGGTGTGTGGTGATGGACACAACTGCATGTGCAGTTCTCAATCATCGGTACCTGGCATTGCTGCTGATGTCAACTTTGTGGTCAGCATCGGTCTTGGGTTGCGTCATCACAACAGCAACTGGAGTTGAAGTCAATGAGTTTCACGCATTGGTTTCCGAACTTCCTGGTCAGCTTGCAGTGTATGCAGCTTGCAGCAGTGCCCAGAACACATCAGCAGCAGTGTTGCCGGATAGTCCACAGCGCTGGTCAATGCAACGCATGGCTGGCAAAGACTGCCACCGAACATGAGAAGCTCACAGGTCGAATAGCTCAGCATCCAGGATTGAATCACCAGCACCACCGGTAATCCCCTCACTCCTCCACTGCCCCTTGCTTACCACCACAGGCCTAGGTGCCCCCTTGTGTCTGAAGGCAGCAGTGGACACCCTGTCAGCAGGTGGAGCAGCAGTGCTGATCCCCGCAGTGCGCTGGGTGCTGTGCTTCGGCCTGTGCGGTATCCTGCAGCATCTTATGAAAGAAGTTACCTACCCCACCTTCACTCCAGTCTCACAGGTGGGGCAACTGGCAGCAGAGTGACTGCAACAGCAGCTGTACTGCTGCGCACCTTGCCAGGTCTGCAGCTGATGAACGCAGTACATGCAGCTCGATAAGCCTCGGATTCCAGCAGTTTGAGGCATACTCTCACATGGTGCCATTCTCACAAGGCGTGTTGTCCATGAGCAGTTGGTGGCAGCCTGTGCATGGTTGATCATAACACCTGCTAACAGCAATAAAGCACGATCTTGATTGTACATCGTGTCCCCTTGGTTCTGTCCATTACGCAGGCTGTTGCGCGGCGTGTCGCCTACCAGACCTTCAACCATGGTGCGCCTGCCTCTTTTCCAGTGCATGCTCTCCATGCAACTTGCAACTGCTGCCTAGCAGCGGGCTGGCGCCGTTGCTCGCAAACTCGTTTCCACAAGCAGTTTGCATGCAGTATTTCCTCTCCCCAACAAGCCGCTGTATGTCAGCCCACTGCTCTTGCAAGCGCACCATGTACAGCTTTGTGCCATTTGTGCTAGGTGGCTATGTGTCAGCCCCACGTCTTTGTTGTGTGTGCATGCACCTCAGTACAACCTGTGTTTATGAGGCATGCAACCTTCTCGCTGTGCAGTGCTGGAGCTGGACATAACCTTCCACATGAACAGGCGCACAGGGCGGCTCAGTAGGATACTGGAGAGAGGTATGCATGTGGATGTCGTGAGCTGTTCCCTGCAGTACATCTGTAGTACATCTGTGAGTTGGGCGTGATCCCTGCAGTACTCCCCAGCAAAGGCAGCAGCGGCAGTCACACACCTGCATTTACGCCCATGCAGCTGCTGTACTGCATGGCATCTCAAAATACACGTCGTGCCCGGCCAATCATACCTCGCACGCACACACATCTCATTGCTGTGTTGCAGGTACCCGCAGCATTCAGATGCTGTACCGCGCGGTGCTGTTTACCTTTGCCCCCACATTCATAGAGCTGCTGTTTGTGGTGGGCCTGCTGGCCAACCGATTCAGCCCCATGGTGGCGGTGCTGGTGGGCTGCACCTTTGCGCTGTATGTGGCTTGGACGCTGTCGATGACACAGGTGCTTCAAGATGTCGTAACGGCTTCACAGCAGATGGGTGCAGCCTTGGCATGCTGTATATGTACCATGTGCACCCCTGCTGCCAGCAGTGCGTGTTGTGTCTTTGTGGCATACCTTGTGCTCGGCTGCTAGGCTGCAACGTTGCAGCCCAGCATGAACGCCAATGGCAATGCCGGGTCGGACAGGAACAAAATTGCTTCACAGAGCCTGGCAAGAAGTGCATACAGCACAAGCAAACATGGCTGTACTGCGCTCTGACATTGTCTGCTGGCTGTGCATGTGCCTGGGCTCCTGTCTGCACGTTGCAACTCGCCTGTGGTGCTGTCCCCTAGGCTGCTGTGGAGGTGCGCAAGCAGGTCAATCAGCTGGACAACCTGACCACCAGCAAGGCTGTGGATGCGCTGCTGAACGCAGAGACAGTGGCGCTGTTTGGCAACAGGCAGCTGGAGGTGAGGCACTCTGGGAGATGTATCATGTATGGTGCTCTTCTACATGCAACAACTGCAAGCCTTTTGAAAGTAGTGCCTGTTTGCAGAATGTAGTGCCTGTTTGCAGGGCGGTTGATACTGTTGTGAGTTTGCAGGCATTCCCTGTGAAGCAGTGTTGACACTATCATTGTGCTGATGGACACCTTCGCCTGCCTGCTCTGCCCCCATCTGCCGCACCTGCCTGCAGGTGAACCAGTATGACACATACCTCAGGGGCTATCAAGCTGCAGCTATCCAGACAGAGCGCCTGGCGGCTCTGCTGAATGCAGGACAGTCTGTGATCCTAGCTGCAGGTGAGTCCAGTGAACTGGGCCACCCTGTGAGTTGCAACAAATGCAGTGAACTTATTGCCCTCGGCATGTTGCTGTGGCAGCAGCTTGGTTCACTCACCTAGCTCGCTAGTGGAGCCATGGCAGCCTTGGCTAGTCGACCCCCAACACGCCAGTAGAAGGTGGATTTGCACCAATGGATTTGCACTGTTGCTGCTGCGCCTGCAGGCCTCACATGTGTGATGGTGGCAGCTGTGCTGTGGGGTCCAGCAGTAGAGGCTGCAGAGGCAGCCATGGCAGCAGCAACAGCAGCAGGCAGTACGGGCGTGGCGGCTGCAGCTGCAGCAGGCCTACGAGGGGTTGCCACTGCTGGTGCCACTGCCAGTGCTAGCCCTGGGGACCTGGTGCTGCTGCAGGGCCTGCTGCTGCAGCTGTGGGCACCTCTGCAGTTCCTGGGCTGGTTCTATCGGTGAGTAGCTGGTGATAGGACTATGCTACTGTGGTCCGGGCTTGTGGTGACAGCAAAGCAGGTGGGCTTTGGACCGGGTTTGTAGCTTGGAGCCAGTGGTGGTGTGTTTCATGCAGGGCCGCCGCCGCCGCCAGTGGGTTTTTTTATGAGGTTTGCTGACTGTAGTGTATTGTTTGTGTTGTGTGTTGCAGAGAGGTGCGTCAGTCCCTGGTGGACATGGAGGAGTTCTTTGACATCCTGAAGACACAGAACAGCTTGCCCAGTGGCACCATACCCCTCCCAGACATACCACCCAGCCTAGCAGCAACCTTATCAGCTGCTGCAACCACAAGCGGTACACAGCAGGTCGCGGGCAGCCACACAGCAGCAGCAGCAGCAGGGAGCAGTCAGGACACTGTAGCACTGCAGGAGCGTCTATTGAGCCATGCTCTGGCATCCAGCAGCAAAGGGCACAGCGGCAATGGCAGCAGCAGCAGCATGCAGCTTGATCAGCATGACCTCGTGGAAGCAGCACTGCTGCTGGAAGAGCAGCAGCACCCCCAGCATGCGCAGCAGCAGTCGCACAATCTGGGGTCGTCATCGTTTGACGTGGGTATGCCAGACCGCAGTGTGGCTATATCAGGTCTTGGCCTAGAGGTTGAGCTGGAGGATGTGCGGTTTGGCTACCAGGCAGAACGGCAGGTGCGTTGTGCTGTACTGCCGCCCTTGGCTGCAGTGCATGGCTTGTCAGGCTCAACGGTACTTGCGACAGGTCATTGCTCGAGATCTTTGTGACTGCCGACACGACATGTTCATGGCATCTATTGAGCCAGGCTGAATACCAGATCTGTGTGGTAACCAAGAAGGCACAATACACACCACTCAAGCCTGTAAGCGCTGACGTCAGCTTGCCCGCACAGGTAGGTACGTGTGTTACTTTGGTTATCCCACAAAAGCTCGTTCACACCGACTCGCTTGATGTGCTGTGCGTGTCCTTGCAGGTGCTGCGGGGTGTGAGCATCCACATAAAGCCAGGGGAGTCAGTCGCTGTGGTGGGTGCCAGTGGCAGCGGCAAGTCAACGATCCTGAAGCTGGCCACGCGGCTGTATGATGCTGTGGGTGGGGCTGTCAAGGTCAATGGCGTCAACGTCAAGGACTTGACCACTGACAGCCTGCGTGCTGCTGTGGCTGTGGTGCCACAAGACACAGTGCTGTTCAACGACACCATCTTGCAGAACATCAGGTGGGTTCAAACATATAGTAAGACAGCTGTTGCAGCGGATGGCATGTGGTGGCTGGACTTACTGCATGCGTTGTCGCAGTGACTGTGTCAAAAGGCAGTGGTATGGCGGCTCAGCCGAGGTTCACAGTCGAGCAGTTGCTGTGATTCAGGTGGCACTAATGAGCTGCGGCAACCAGGACATGGCTGCGTGCTACAAGAGTGCATGCATCACACAGCTGATTGCTGGCCTCATTCTCCTGCTCGCTCTCGTCTGACTCTGCTGCTGCTGCAGGTACGGCAAACCAACTGCCACGGATGATGAGGTCATCGCAGCTGCCAAGCTTGCCCACCTGCATGACGCAGTGCTGCGCATGCCGGACGGTTACAAGACCATGGTTGGCGAGCGCGGCCTGAAGCTCAGCGGTGGGGAGAAGCAGCGC
>QAXK01002974.1:0-14696 GCA_004335735.1 Chlorella sp. KRBP | reverse complement strand
TGCCCTTTCAGGTCACCATTCTCGTTTGTAACGGGAATGGTGACCTGAAAGGGCATCCGGTCTATTGCCCGCCACACTGCACCTGCAGCTGCAGCTGCAGCGGTGCTGGACAGCACAGCTGGGGCAGTGCCTGAACCTGCAGCTGCAGCTGTGCTTGAGAGCACAGCCGGGGCAGCACCTGCACCTGCAGCTGCAGCAGTGCTGGACAGCACAGCTGGGGCAGAGCCTGAAGCTGCAGCTGCAGCAGTGCTGATAGCTGCGCCCTCATTCGTGGCTGTGTCTGAGCCTACAGTTGAGGCAGTGCACAACCCTCCAGCAGAGGCAGTGCTGGAATATGCAGCTGACTCAGAGCCCAAGCCTGCCACTGAGCCAGTGCCTGGCCGTGCAGCTGTGGCAGTGCCTGAACCTCCAGCAGCATCGTTGCCTTACGCTGCAGCCGCTGTACCTGTGCTGGAGTTTCACTGGCAAGTGGCAGCTGAGTCGGTGTCTGTACCCACAGCTGCATCAGTGCTTGATCCTGCAGCTGTGGCCGTGCAGCAACCAGCAGATGCGCCAGCGCTCACACCAGCAGCTGAGACAGCCACAGAGCCCGCAGCTGCGGCAGTGCCTGAAACTGCATCTGGTTCTGATGCACCAGCAGATGTGGCAGATCCTGATCCCACAGCTGAGGCAGTGCCTGAAACTGCAGCTGGGACAGCCATGGGGCCTGCACTGGCAGCTGTGGGAGTGTCTGAACAAGAAGCTGAGACAGTGTCAGAAGCTGCGGCGACAGTGGTTGCACCTGCAGATGTATCAGTGCCTGATACCGCAGCTGAGACAGCGCCAGAAGCAGCAGCTGGGACAGTGCCCTGTCCTGCAGCTGAGGCACTGGCCAGTGGCACTGCCATGGCATTACTTGAAACTACAGCTGTGCCGGCGCTTGGAACTGCAGCCCTGTCAGCCCCTGCACCTGTGCCAGTGCCTGCAGCAGCAGCTGGGGCAGTGCTTGTACCTGCGCCAAGGTCAGTGCCTGCAGCGTCAGCAGCAGAGGCAGTGTCTGAACAGGCAGCTGTAGGAGTGCCTGAGCGCGCAGCTATGCCTGGAGCTGCAGCCGAGGTCGTGCCTGCAGCTACACTGCAGGCGACTAAACCCGCAGCTGACCCACCACCTGGCCCTGCAGGTGAACCAGTGCCTGAGCCCGCGGCCGTGTCAGTACCTGAGCCTGCAGGTGAGGCAGTGCATGAGCTGGCACCTGTGCAAGTGCCTGGCTCAGGGCCTGCAGCTGTAGCAGTGCCTGCAGCAGCAGTTGTGACGGTGTTGGAGCCTGCAACTGTGGTACTGCCTGCATCATCTGCAGCTGTGCCAGTGCCGGAGTCAGCAGCTGCGCCAATACCTGACCCCACAGCAAGGTCAGCTACAGGCCCTGCAGCTGTGACTGAGCCTGACCTTGCGGCTATGCCAGTGCTTGAGGCCACAGCTGAGGCAGTGCCTGCACCTGCAGCTGTGCCAATAGTCAGCCCCGCAGCGGTGTTGGTGCCTGGACCCGCAGCTGTGTTGGTGCCTGGACCCGCAGATGAGACAGTGACTGAAGCCGCAGCGGCGCCTGTTCCTCAAGCTGCAGCTGTGCCGCTGATGACTGAAGCCGCAGCTTCGCCTGAGCCTGCAGTTGTGTCAGCCTATGATCCCGTAGCTGTGTCGGCGCCTGCAGCTGTATCTGGGCCGCACAGTAGCAGCTGTGCAGCTGCCAGTGGGGCGGCCAGTCGGACTGGCGTTGCAGCTGGGGCACTGCTTGAGGCCGCAGCTGTGTCAGTGCTTCAATCTGCAGATGTGCCACAGGCTGTGCCTACCTCAAGTTGTGCAGCTGCCAGTGGGACAGAGCCTGGCCTTGCCGCTGGGGCACTGCTTGAGGCCGCAGCTGTGCCAGTGCCTGCACCTGCAGCTGGGCTACTGGCAGCAGCTGTGCCTGTGCCTGCTCGTGAGGCTGACTCAGCAGTGACTGCACCTGATCCAGGAGCTGGGACTGTGCTGGGACCTTCAGCTGAGGCAGTGTCAGACACCTCTGATGTGCCAGTGCATGCAGCTGCAGCTGTGTCGGTGCCTGCGCCAGGAGCTGTGCAAGGGCCTGGAGGTGCAGCCGCATCAGTCTGCAAACCCACAGCTGTGCGAATGACGGCATCCGCAGCTGCAACAGTGGCTGAGCCTGGCACTGAGACAGTGCCAGAATCTGCAGCTGTCACAGTGACAGAGCCCGCAGCTGTGCCAGTTCCTGGTCCTGCATCTGAGACAGCGCCTCCACCATCACTGACAGTAGTGCCTGTGCTTGAATGCGCAGCTGAGCCAGTGACTGACCCTGCAGCTGAACCAGTGCCTGCACAGACCCCTGCTGACCTGTCAGCTGAGGCAGTGGCCGAGCCTGCAGCTGTGTCAGTGGCTGTACGTGCCACTATGGCAGTTGCACTGCCTTACCCTACAGATGTGCCACCGCTAGGGTTCAGTGAACCTGCAGCTGTGCCAGTGGTTGCACCTGCAGGTGTGGCAGTGCCCGGCCTGGGGCCTGCAGCTGAGTCAGTGCCAGCGCCAGCAGTCATGCCTGGGCTCGCAACAGCAGGTGGGGCAGTCTCAGAACCCACAGCCGGTGCAGCACCTCATGATGGCCCTGCAGCTGTGCCAGTGTCTCAGCCTGCAGCAGACCCTGGCACGGTGGTTGCGGCATGGCAGGTAGCACCCGTCATGCCGCCAGCACAGTCAGCATACCCTTGCAGTGCAGCTCAGCTGAGGGCTTCAGCTCTCCCAAACCAACCCCCAACTTCAGCAGCATCAACAGTACACCAAGACAGCAGCTGTGCTGGCAAACCTGCAGTGCAAGTGGTGCGCAGGTGCAGTATGGTCAGGAAGCCCTTGGCCAACTTGATGTCGCCAGGGTCAAGCCCAACACAGAAACTGCACAGCTGTCTGTGCCACGGCTGTATTGATGACGTTGCTTCAGATGCAGCCCCGCCAGTCACAGTGGCCTGTGCCACTCCATTGGATGGCACCAGTGGTGGCAGCAGAAATGGCAGCGGCAGCAGTGGCGGCAGCGGCGGCGGTAGCAGCAATGCTGAAAGCTGTGGTGGCTGTTGCGACGGCTGCGGCAACGGCTGCGGCAACGGCTGTGACAGCAGTGATCTGGGATGCCCCAACAGCAGCTCTGTCCTGGCAGACAGTGACGGCGCAGCTGCTGCCGGCAGCAGCCGTGCCACCACAGCTTCCTGCACAGCTGCGACCGCCAGCGCAGCACAGTGCCCAGGCCCTTGCAGTAGCTGCAGCAGCGCAGAGGCAGAGAGGGCTGCTCGCGTTAAGCTGCAGCAGTTGCTGCTGTCGAAGCAGCTCCTGCAGGTCACAAAGGCAGTTGCACTCAGGCAGTTTGACAGGGATGGCTTCCTACAGGCTGCCAAGGGCCTGCAGGACGAGTCACAGGTGCTGCAGCTGTTTGAGGTGAGTCATGGCACTGCGTGTGACGCTGCTGCCTGCATGTATGTTCCCTGATTCTGCCAGCATACTGGTACCAGCGCAGTCACCTCAAACACTGCCGCAGAGGCGGCGCAAACGAGGGGTTGCTGCGCCGCAGAGGCTCTGCCCTGTTGTCTCAGGGTGTCAGTCAGCCAAGAGGCAGCTGCAGATGTTACTCAGCTAGGATCCACTGGTGCTGAGTGAGCATTGGACAGGTGCCATGCTTGGATGTGGCCCAGTAGTGTTCAATGAGGTCCCCGTACCACTGCCCATGTAACATGCATGCGCAGGAGCTCCGGGCCCTGTCTCTGCACACGCTGGACCAGCACCTGGGTGGGCCCAGACCCACCCCTGTCATCAAGACTGACGTCGTGGTTGTTATGTCAGAGATTGAGCCAGTCCTGTCCGCAGCACTCGCCATCGCTCTGCTGTCCTGCAAGCTGGCCACCATCGAGCAAGCCCGGCTGGCAGCTGCAGATCAGCCGCCACCCATTCCCACACCTGAGGCCCTCAGCATCAGCTGTGCAAGTGTGCAAACTGAGACGCATGAATTTGCAGCAGCAGCGGCAGCAGTGGCAGAGTCACAACAGTGCCTACAAGGCTGCTCAGAGCAGCTGCCAGGGGGTACAGCATGCATGCAGGAGCTGCCAGGAGTCGGGGTCTCTGGGTCATCCGAGCACGTGGCATGTAAACAGTGTGACTGTCCCCCACACCAGGGGTCACCATTGGTTGGCATGGCAGAGCCTCTCGAGGGCACTGGGCCACCTGCAGGGCTGGCACTGCCAGGCAGCGGCGGCAGCAGCGGCAATGACATGGCAGCGGCTGTCAGTGCACACCACCAAGACACACGAGCTGCCACTGGCAGCACTTCCGGAGCAGCACAGGCTGTCCGTCTGACTGCTGAGACAGCAGCACAGGTTACTAGCGCTACTGTCAGTGGAGCAGCAGCGCACGATGCGAGCATCACTGGTAGCACTGCTGACACAACAGCAGATGTGTACAGGACCACTGAAACAGCCCTAGCTGCAGAGGCTGCCAGTGGCACTACCGACAAGGCAGCAGCGGCAGCCAGTTCAGCAGGAGCTGCAGCAGCGTCCCAGGCGGCCAGTTCTGGTGGTGCAGCAGCAGAGTCTGCCGGCGCAGCTGACGTGGCAGCAGCAGCTGCCAGGCTCGCTGCGCTCCTCAGCACTCCTGTCATGGCGGCCAGTGACAGCACAGCAGAGTCTGCCAGGGCTGGCAGCGACTCAGGACAGGCTTACAGCGACACAGGACAGGCTGGCAGCAGCAGAGGCCGAGCTTGCGCTTGTGCGCCAGGTGGCAGAGGTGCAGGAGCTTGCGCTGTGTGCGTTGGCCAGCGGGCTGTGGGAGCTGAGGCCGTGGGAGCAGCCAGTGGAGCTCGCCCAGAGGGAATGCAAGGTGAGGACGGGCTCAGTGTAGTACACCATCATGGTGTTGCAGCTTTTCAACAAGAGTGGGCGAGTGGAGAGCCTCACTGAGAAAGCTGAAGACGCGGTCAGCATGGTTCGAATTGGGACTGACACCTTCAAGTGCCGTATGTGTGTGCCCCACAAGGTGCTGCCTGCAGTGCCGCAAGCGCCGCATGCCTTGTTTACCACCAGTGGTGCCACCAAGTTGACATGGACATGCCTTTGTGCTCTTCCGCAGGCTGCCATGGATGTCGCCTTGGAGAGCTTTAACGAGCTTGCTGTGGCCACTAGCCGCAGCTCGATTGGGCGCAGCAGCGCCGGCAGCAGCGCCGGCGGCAGCGCGCCAGTGACATTGGCAAATGTCACCCCCACCGAGCACCGTGGCACAGGCAGTCGCAGCAGTGCACCCACAACAGCAGCAACAGCAGCTGCTGCATCTGGACCTGCAGCAGTAGCTGCTGCCGCATCTGGATCTGCAGCAGTAGCTGCTGCCGCATCTGGATCTGCGGCAGTAGCTGCTGCTGCTGCTGCTGCTGCTGCTGCTGCTGGGCTCAAGCAGATCATGCAGTACTGGGGTGGGCAGCTGGTGGCTGCGGCAGCAAAGCAGCAGGTTGGCCCAGTACCAGCTGCGGCACCGTGCACCTACGCAGACGCCCCCAGCAACAGGGCACAGGCTGCAGCAGTGGCAGTGGCAGGGCGGCAGGGGAAGGAGGCTGGAGCGTTGCAAGAGGTGCAGCAGCTGCTGCTTGAGCTGCGGGAGCTGCGGGAGCAGCTGACGCAGCAGAAGGAGACGGGCCAGCAAGCCAACAGGTATGCTGCACATCACCAGCAACCAAGTCAACGCCAGCGTTTGTTGCCATGTGCTGATCCGTCAGCAGCTTGTCGCAGTGAGCTGGCTCAGATTGGTGTTGATCAGTTCCTGTAGTATGCTATCACAGTTTGCTGTTTTGATTGATAGAATACAAGGCTTTGTGCTGACAGCACTGCTTGTTTTGCGCTGTGGCTGCAGGGTGCACATGGAGAGGCTGGAAGCCATGCAGGCCTTGGCACAGGAGCTGCAGGTGCACAGGGGTCCTCAAGCTCTGGCTGGACAGCTTTCCCCAGCGCCCGAGTGCTCTGCAGGTCCCCAGCTGCAATTCTTGGCAACATCATCAACGACTCTGGATGTGGTGTCACAGTCAGCAGCGGCATACTGCTACACCAACTCGTCTCTGTACATGCCCAGCCCTTCATCCCCCAGTCACCCCAAGGAGCAGCACACAGGGTGTGCTGTTGGACCCACTACTGCTCAGCTGGCACTTATGCCCAGTCGAGGCTTGACGGGAGCATGCACAGCAGGTGCTACAGGCAGGGCTGCGGTGATGTTGGCTGAGTTGGGTGCAATGGAAGCACTCACAGCCAAGCTGGCAGGCAGGATGTACCAGTGATGTAGGCAGGCAGGGCCCTGGGTCGCGCCACAGTGCAGCGTGACAATGACAGTGCTCATATTGCAATTAATGCCCCTGTCGGACGCTTGCTCAGCATTGGTGGATTGAGTTTGTGCAACAGCAGAGCCAGGAGGGTTTGATGGCCAAGCATGGGTAGCTGACATTGCACATTGCATGCGCCCCTTGGCAAGAGCGTGGATCTGCATACAAATCCCTTCTGCAACCCCTGTGGTAGTGCTGTGTAATGTGATCGGCAGGAGCTGTAATGACTGTGCTGCTGCAACAATCACTGCCTGTAGCAGCTGCTGTTGGCACCAGTGGATGCTTCACCAGATGTACAGTGTGCACTAGCGCTAGGCTACAGCTGCTAGCTGCAGGGCGTGCAGTAGTCCCTGAGCAGTCCTGAGTTTGGACTAGTTACAGAGAGAAGCCTGCATGCCTTTGAGCATAATAAACGCCACACACTGCATGTTCACAGATGCAGGCCACACACAAACACTCTACAATACTACACACACTTGCACAGTAGTATTGTACTCACAAAACCATCAGAGGCATACATCACGATCAGCACAACTGCGAGCGATTAGGTAGCACAAAGGTGGGCCAGTGGAGACTACACTTAGCACCACTCTGCCACACGAGCAATCCACCCACACATGCTAAGATGCTGCACATAACCAGCGTCCCGACACCGCAGCACCGCCCTCAGGCCATCATGGGGCATACTTGGCCACTCATGTGGGATGCATGCACCCTCCACATGTGCTGTGGGCCCCCTGTGAGGCGATGCTGAACCACACACACCATGCAGGGGGTGCCTGGGAGCCCTTGGACAGCACCGACAGCACACAACTCAGCACACCACCCAACAGGCAACCTGCCAACAGCCCAGTCAGTATACATGCGGCCCCAGGTCACACGCACACACACTCCGCACCACACAGTTCAGGACCCAAACAGCCACACACAGCTGCCTGCTTATGCCTGGTTCTTCTCTGCTGCTGCTGCTGCCTTGCGCGCTGCTGCTGCGGCCTTCTTGGCTGCTGCTGCCGCCTTCTTTGCTGCTGCTGCCGCCATCTCCTCCGCCTTGTCCTCTGGTGTGCGGTCCACTGCAATCACGCGCTTCTTCTGGTCATACGACAGGTCAGCCTTGCAGTTGGAGCACTCCAGCACATTCACACCCTTGTTGCCAGACACTGCAGCATCACACAACAGCAGCAGTGGCAGCGGCGGCAGCACACAGAACGAATGGGTTTGGCATTTCGGGGGAGGGGGGATTGAACGAGAAAGAATGGAGGCGTCAGTGCACTTGCCAACCCAGCCAACCGCACTGAAGACGCACAAATCCGTTCAGAGCAACATCAACACCACAAGGCAACTGTACCGCAGCACGTCCGGTACGCTCCCCACACCATGCACGGCCCTGTGCCTGCGCAGCCGGCCCTGCTCACCAGTGAAGATGTCGCCAAAGTATGTGAAGTTGTCTGTGCCGCAGTTGGGGCAGGGCCCCTTGAGGATGGTGTGGTCCCGCAGCACCAGGTTGGTGATGGAGGTGGACAGCAGGTACAGCACAGGCAGCACCACGGCCCACAGGGCGATGATGCCGCCTGGTGGGGGCAGCTCAATCAAGCTGGTCACCTCAAAGCCTGGTGGCAGGTCCAGCCAGGTGGCAGGAGCAGGGACGCAAAACAGGCACAGGAGGCAGGCAGCAGGCATGCTGTCAAGAGAGGCCGGCGATGCAACGTACCGTCCTGCAGTTTGCTTACATGTTGTGTGTGGCAGGAAGGAAGCCGGCTGAGCGACACTGACGAAGACAGCACCATGCGCAAGAACATGCTGTGCACACTGCAAGACATGCTGGGCATGCTGCCACCTCTTGTGATAGATGCGCCGCCGCTGGGCATGCTTTTCGAAAGTGGTGGACTGGGGTGGACTTCAACACATGACACATCAGCAGCCAGGTGACACACAGCAACGGGTGCGCACCTGTGATGTCGTCGATGCTGAACAGCACGCCCAGCACCAGCAGAGCGGCAGGCACGTTGAGTGCTGTCATGCGCAGGTAGTCGGGGTAGGCGTCACTGTACATCTTCTTGCTACGCAGACTGCAGCGGGGACCCTGCAGCAGCACCACCACACCAAAACACAGCACAGAGGATCAAGTCATGTTTCCACCAGTCAGTTACCGCCATTACTGGTGCCTCCACACGATGCTAGACCTGCCAGCCTCAAGCATGACACTAGGCTACGCTCCCCACCCTGTGCATAAGCCAACAAAGCCTCCAGCAGTGGCTGCCCGCCTGGCCCTAGGATTCTGTACAAGGCAGCACATGCAGCTTCCATCGCGAGAGCTCCTCCTGTGCGTGTGCATGCTGAGGCCTTTTGCTGCTGACGTGTCAACACTGCCTTGGCCCCTCTCGCCATCACACCCACTCCCCCCTGCTAGCCCATGCCAGCCGTGTGTAGGGACGCTGACCTGTGCTGACACGATGCTGCCACGTGTACGCAGCTCTGCCTTCAGGGCGTCATAGTCCTCGTCAGCCATGATGGGCTGGCCCCTGCTGTACGCCATGCTGGCCTCCAGGAACTTCTGCTCGTCAGAGTCAAGGATGGCAACCTGCATGTGCGCAGGCAGCACACACGACACACACGCAGGCAGGCAGGCAGCAGCACGTCAAGGATAAGGGTTGGGCGTAAGTTGTCTTGCGTGGGTCTTATGCAGCAGTGGACGTGTGCTTGGTCAGCAGAGGCCCTGACCTTGACTCAAACAAGCCCACCCCGTCTACAGCCATCCAGGCGGCATGTGTTGGCGGCATGTGTCTGGAGGCATGTGTTGGTGGCATGGGCAGGGACCAACGCTGCAGGCTGTCGGACAGGGCGCCTCACCTTGCTGCCGTTCCAGATGAGCTCCTCCTTGAGCAGCGAGAACTCCTCGTCTGTCAGCTTGGGCTGGTCACCATAGTAGTAGGCAGTCATGGCCTCGAGGAACTCCTGCAGTCAGCAGCACACGGGCGCGGTACACACGTGACATCCTGCCCACATGTCGACAGGTTGACTCACTCTCCCTGCAACTGCACAACTAGGCTGCCATCCCTTCATACAGCTGCTTCACGGTTGCTGTTGGGTGCGCCACAAGGCACCCTTCTCAACACCTGGGGTCCCCCACTAACCCACCCGCCCCAAACTTTGGTCCTGAAGACCAGACGGAGCACACTGCCTGGCATGCCTGTAACACAAAAGCCTCATGACCATCTGATGCACCCCAGCTGCACATATGCTGTAGCAGCCGGCCCCAAATGTCCCCGGCGTTCTTTCTGTCGCACCTGCTCCATCTCTCCCATGGTGCGCTCCCTGACGCGCTTGCCTGTGGCGTCCAGGGAGCAGAACTCGCCAGTCACATTCACACCCTCCTCAATCGACTGCTGCAGCTCTGGCGGTGCCTGCAGGACACCATGCAACCATGCCATGACACAGATGGTGACTAAGCCAGCCAGTGAGGCAGAGAATCACAGCGCTGCGTTGCAATCACAGCAGTGCTGGAGCAATTGCTGAGGCGTGCGTGGAATTACAGCCATGCTGGCAGTTCAGCACATCCATGGCACAGCAAAGCCGCAGGCTGTGTCCCGTTGATGGTCCGTCTTCATCAAACATGACTGCGGACATCAGCTGGCGTATGTCTTGCATCAGCATTGCATGCAATTGCTATGCTGCCAATGTAAGAAGGAAATGGAGTCAACTGCACTGGCCTTGTCAAAAGTTGACAAACGTCAAGGTTACACAACAAATGGGCATCACACACCCTGGCTGGGGTGCACATTCCCTCCTGTGCTGCTTCAATCTGACCCATGCCCAGGCTGGCACGATCTGGGCATGCAAAGCCTCACAAAGGTCCATTATGTTACCAGAAATGGATCAAAGATGTCTGGGTCCAGAACACACCTGCTGCTGTTGTGCCCTGAGCAGCCACTGGCTCTGGCCCTTGACATGGCGAGTGACACCAGGCAGCTGGAACGCCTGCACAGGCCGCTGGCCAACCACTCGACTGGAGCTACGCTGAGCCAAGCACTTCATGTTGCCTACAGATTGGTCTGCTCAAAAGTTGACAGCACCTTGTGCGTGTCTTACGCCCAGCAACTCTGCCTGAGGGCACGTGCACAAGCGAATTCGCAACGTTGCAGCGTACTTGGTGTTTGATCGCCCATGTACAACCTGTGGGAGTGTGGAGCGTGCTGTCAGTGCTAGGAGAGCAAAACCTCGACCAGGCTGTTTGAGGAGTTGGCCACTTCGCTTCGGAGAGGACTTGCATGCAACTCGGGCCCGGCATGTAATGCATTCACAACAACAAAATGACCGTGTACAGGGCACCAGCCAACAGCATGGAGCACTGGGAGCACTGGTCAATGATCTATTGACCGGTCAGTGCTAGCGCCCAGAATGATTGCTAAGTAGCTGATGTGTCCCTGACACCGCTCCAATCCTCGAAAAATGAATTTCCTCAGAGATCACAACAAATGCCTCTTGGCCACCTGGCCAGGTACCTCCACCACCCATCATGGCAAGTTGCAAGCTGTGCTGTCCCAAGACCCAACACAAGCTGCCCCATCAAGCTGCAACTTCCTCCAGCATGCTGTCGAAGTCGATCATTGGCCCTGTTGTGGCTCCTCCACCAGCAGCCACCACCTCCACCCCTGTCTTTGACTCCAGATCTATCAAGTTGTTGCTGGCTGCTGCCAGCGCAGCAATGCTGACACGGCCTTTGGAGCGTATGTGTGCTGCTACAGCCTCCATCTCTTCTCTGCTGATGTAAATGAACTTTCCACGCTCGTCCATGACACCACTGATGCGCCCCATTGCCTCCAGGCCCTGCACACAACAGCACAGGAGTGCAACAATGAGAACCAACACACCCAGATGCCCACTCATTTGATAAAGGACAAAGGACCTGTGCATGAACACACATGTACGTGCCGGTGTGTGCCCACAGGCACTGTCACAACACAACAGAGGGGGCGCGGCAACACCTGAAGTGCGCAGCACCCCACTCTCACACTATGAAACAGCTGCTGTGGGGAGTGCTAGTAGCATGTGTGGGAGTAATCGCCACAGCAAGAGTGGCACTACCCACCGGGGTGATACAGGGTACCTGCACAACACAAAACTCCTCCGCCATGTTTAGGACATGCTGCCAGCAGGCCCACCTGGATCCTATCCACCACCTCGCTTGACCGCAGGCCAAACTCCGTGGCGGCCTCCTCGATGGGGACCATCTTACGCTTCATGATGTAGTCTGCAGGCAGCAACCCCAGCAAGGTGTTGTAAGACACAGGGGGTGCACACTGGCCATGCCAGCTGTGCGCTGAGTGGATCACACGTGAACGCCACTGCACCAAGCAAGGGTATGTCTCCCACGAAACATGTGCTGCTGCGGCAGCCGCTGTCTAGCAAAGACACAACCTCAACCACTCCACAGGCACCGAGCTGTTACCGTTGCATGCGTCAACCAATTGCGCCTAGCTTGGTTGAGCAGGCGCGATCAACCCACCCACAAAGCGCCCCAGCAGCCCAGTGTCCTCAGCAGCAGCTTCCTCCTCTAGGGTACCCTGCATGCCCAACACACATGAGGCAACACACATCATGGTCAGCAACCTGACCACACAGCAACACCCTATTGGACCTTCCCGAGGCACTTGCACAGGTGGACGTATGCCCAGCCACAACCAGACCTGGACCAGCACAGCCATGTGCGACACCAGCTGCACCACCCAGGAACACCACATGCAGGACACCACCTGTGCAGGATTGGGCACTGCGGCAGCCCCTCAGCATGCATGAACGCTCTGCAGGGCCCTCTGAGTCATGGCAATGGACAGCCATCGTGTGACATCTATGGTGGCTCCGACTTGCGTGTGTTTGCCACGCAGTGCTTGACCCTGGCCCGCAAAAAGGCTTGCTGCTGCCATGTCTCGACCCGCTGCACCCACCGTGTCCTGCACGCTGATCATGTTCATCCACTTCGCCGCCTCTTCATCTTCCAACCGCTGCTTCTCCTCTGCAGCCCGCTGCATCTCCTCCTCCTGCAGGGCGCAACACACACACAGAAGCCCCTCCTTGTCAGCCTGGTTCTGTTTGCTTTCCTCTGTGTCCTCTCAATCTGTGTCCTCTCATTCTCGATGTGCTCTTACTCTCAACAAACACAGGGGCAGTGGTGGCACACAGTGACTCGAAGTGAAACCTTGAGTGGCTCATGCCAGTGAAACAGAGGCAAGAAGGGGCTGAAGCACGACCAAGAACAGGAGGCCATGCTCAGGCGGGCAGTTGCCGTTGTGCAAAGCCTGAGGGTGACGGGTGCAGGGCACAGGCACGCACCTGGCCAGCATATGTGCAGCAGAGCACCAACACCATCCTGCTGGTGCAAGCCGTCACAGATACTGCCAACACCAACCCCAACTACCGACTGTTGCCACACACACCTGCGCCTTCTCCTTGGCTTCCCGCTCAGCCTCCTTCGCCCGCCGCTTGTCCTCATACGCGCTGATCTTGTTGGCCTTGGCCTCCCGCCGGGCCTCCTCCTCCCGCCTCTGACGCTGGCGCTCCCACTGCCGGCGCTCCCGCGGGTCTTCGGGGGGCTCGTCACTGTCCTGTGGGGGGAAAGGAGTGTTTTCAACACGGGCATTGCAACCAGGGGATGCAAGGGGGTGTGTAGGGGGTGCGGCATGCTGGGGGTTGGGGGACAGGCGGCAGCAAGTGCCATGGAGTGTGTGGGTTGTCCTGATACCTGAAAGGCTGCTGCTGGTGCTGCTGCTGCCCAACCTATACACACACATGCCTTGTTAGCGTGACCAAGGTGTTGTAGGCTGGCAAGGGCGATATCAAGAGTGTCCCTCGACAGCTGAAGCCTTCGCTTGGCCATGATAGTGTCTGGGTGCACACACATGCACGTCCTCAACACACAGCTCAGTTCAAAGCCCGCAACTGCAGTCGACAACAGCATGGCCATGTTAAACAAGTGCAGTGCACCACACCTCTTCGTCTGCTTCGTCCTCCTGCTGTTGGCCAGGCCGCCGCTGCCTCAGCTGCTGCTCCTGCTCCCGCTCCCGCTGCTGCTGCTGCTGGCGCCTGAGGCGGTCTGCGTCACGTCCTGCACGTCCGGCCCTCTGCAACCCACGTGAAAAGGAAGAGGGTGCAGTTGTGCGTTGTTAAGCAGGAGGCTTTTCAATGTAATGCTCTGCCACAAAACATTCCCAGGCTGTCTAAGAGTGTTTGCCGGGGGCCCCAGGCAAAAGCTGCACCAGAGGCACTTGCACATTCTGTCACATGTGCTGGCCTGTGGATGATATGGTACACGACCACACTTGCAGGCGACGTCTTTAGAGTCTTTGTGACACAGCCAGCATGCTGCAATGTGCACGATGGCACAACGGTGCCTCTGCTGATGAGCACTGGTAGCAGCCTCCTTACCCTTGGAGCCGCTGCTGTTGCATCTGCAGTTGAAGCATCGCCTGCTCCGCTTGCCTGCTGCTTCTGCTGCATGAAGAGGTACACTGCTAGGCCTGCCACCAGGCCCAGCAGGCCTGCTAGGGCAAGCACTGGCAACAGCATGGTGCTGCTTGAGGGTGTCTAACGATGAAAGCAGACAAACCGGAGCAAGCGGTGTTCGAAAATCAGTGAACAAGGTTGCCCACAAGGTTCAGATGGTGCTAAGGCGTCTTTTTGGTTTCGGTTGATGATCTAGCAGTTGCTGCAGATTGGTCGTGGTCGCAGTAGTCGCTGACTCAATGCAAAATGGTGTTGCTGAGCGACAGGATGTTCAATGGCAATGACATCGTGAGGCCACGAGGACAACCGTTGACAAGAGCAGTTGTGCTCACTCAACCTTGGAAGGAGTGATGCCCTGGTCCCAGAGAGTCTCAGCTGCATAAGCGGGATGGGATATGCATCGAATTTGCTACGAAAGTTTTGTTTGTGGCAGTTTCTTCATACGTAATGCTGGCTACTACTCCACATTGGTCCCATTTGTCAGCACACTACTGTTCTCAGCTGGTGCAATAGCCAACAGTCACTCTCCTGACCAGGCGTTGTTTTGTCCACACCGTACCATCAACTCTGCAGATAATATACATATCAGTGCTGCCTCAAAGTCAACCAGCTACCCAGCTGCAGAGCAGCACTCTGGGCTCTGGCACTATGGCAGATGTGTGTTGCATCGTGGGACAGCACAAGCGCAGCTAGCCAAGGCAGGCCATAAGCTAGCTCGCTCATTGCATGTGATACCATGCAGCAGCATCAACGGTCTTCACAGCAGCATGCCAGCACAGCTGCAGGAACAACACAGCCTTCCAAGCAACAGCAGAGCTCGCAACAGCAGCAGCAG